>CAMPDV010004205.1:0-38572 GCA_946699065.1 Loxodes magnus | reverse complement strand
ATAAAAATAATGAAAATAAAATATTTGTTTTTTTGATCAGCGTTTTGCACTATAGGAGATTTTTCTGTTGGAACAAAAGTGTGAAAGTTAGGACAAAAAAAAATTTGAAACGGAACTAAAAAAGGGTAAAAAGGGATAAGGGATGGGAGTGGTGATTAAATTATTAAAGAGTGAGGTTTTTTAAGTAAAGGATATGAAGGAGAATGGATTAATTTTGAAAGGAGAAATGGAATTAGTGAAAAGTTTATATTAATATTGGGAATAAAAAGTTTGTTTAATTTTTTTTGTTAGAACTGTAATAAGAAAAAAAAAATTTAAGATTTTTTATTTCAAAAAAAAATTAAAAATTTTTTTTCGTTTTAGTTTGGAGTTAATTTTTTTTTAAGAACAAAGTATTTTTTGGTTTCAAGAATTTAAAAATGTTTTTAAGATTAATTTTGAAAATAAATATTTAAAAAGTAAAAAATGTTTTTAAGGTTAAAAAGCGTGAAAATTTATTTTTTTTTTTTTGCTCAGCGTTTTATAATACAAGAGATTTTTCGGACGGAATAAAAATTTTTAAAATTTTAATGCTAAGGCTTAAAATTTTTTTTTAAGATAAAATCGTTAGAAGTATAAAAATTTTTAGATAAAAAGTATTAGAGAAATTAGTAATATTTTAAATATTTAAAAATTTCTTTTTTGCTTTTTTCACTTCAGGAAATTTTAAAGATGGACAAAATTTTAAGGAGATTATATATTAAAAAGAGTAAATATTTTTAGATATATTTTAATAATGTAAATAATTTTATCTACATAAATTGTTAATTACATCTCTCTAAATTTAAAATAAAAATATTTATAATATAGATTTATTTTATACAATTTTTACTTTTTATAATATAAGAATTTATTTATTTTGTTATTTTTGATATTTATTATAGGTAAGGATTATAAATTTAATAAAAAGACAGTTAGAAAATATTTAATTTTTTTCATGTATATTTATGAATTCAGAATTGCTAAATAGCAAATTATGATTAAAAATTTATTTTTCTTCATAAAATAAATTAATTATAAATTATTAACAAAGAGATGAGAGAAAATAATATATTAAATAGTAAAAAAATTTAAATCTTTCAAGTTAGATCTTTTGAATGTTTGTTGATCAACTTATAAAAGACTAAAAGGTTAACTTTTTTTAATTTGAGAAAACAATTTAATTTTTTATTGAAGATATGAAAATTATTTATTTTGATATTCATTAATTCAAATCCTAATATAATAATTTAATATGTACTTATTAAAAAATTTAGATCGTTAATTTTAAATAATTTTAAATTTATACTTAGTGCGCGATAATACTAACTCTAAAAATTTATAATTAAGACAAAGATAATCTGAATAATTTTTAAAGTAATACAATTTTAAATGTTAATTTTAAAATAATTATTCTATAATTTTACTAAAAAAGGTTACTTTTTTCAATCTATAAGACAAAATTTTAAATAACGTTGATTTGTTAAGTTTGCATTAATTCTGTGTATATTTAATCTGATAGCATAATAAAAGTTACTTAATAATTTTAAATTTAAATTTTTTAACTAGAAAAGCTTTTAAAAATTTTAATTATTATAAATGCTTTATTTTACCAAAAGATACTTGTGAATTTTTTTAATCAATGAAGTATTAACTTCTAATGCTTGTGAAAAGTAGTTCTCATCATGATTCTCTTTCTGAATGAAATTTTAAATAGTTATAACAGATATACTGCTAATCAGTTTCTGCAAACAGAGAATACATTGAGTAATGAATATAATTTCGAAAATCATAAACTTCTAACCCTTATAAAGCCAGATAATTTTCAAACAAACTTTCTTCAAAATCTTGGAATAGACCGGGTAACTCTCTAAGATTAGAGAT
Source organism: Loxodes magnus (assembly GCA_946699065.1). NCBI lineage: Eukaryota > Ciliophora > Karyorelictea > Loxodida > Loxodidae > Loxodes > Loxodes magnus. Next base: position 36,670 of record CAMPDV010004205.1, on the reverse strand, counting down.
ATTATCACAATTTAAAATTTTACTTACTTCATTTTTTTATTATGCCTTAAATCTCATCATTTACTAATAAATCTTATTTTCTTCTCACCTTTTACTTCATTCTTTTAAGCCTTCTCCGTTTCCAACAATTAAAAGATTTTTGAATTTAGAATCCTGTGAAATATTTATATTTGCAAGTGTAGATATAAAATTAATTATTCTTATTAAATAAAATTAATTAATGTAATTATTAAAATTAATCTTTAAAAAGCAATAATATATGTTAATTTCACATATGAATAAGTCATTTTATAAGATAAATATACTAGATAAGAACAAAAAAAAGAAAATTTAAGGTAAAACTACAGAATGAGGTAGCTTTAAATATAACAAAATAAATAAAATAAAAAGATTAAATTGTATTGCTTAAACTGATTAAAACACATAATTAATAATATTGGAGGCTTAATAATTAAAGAATTGGCTCTCATAATATATTAAAGTAAAACAAAAGCATCAAAATAAAATATTATAATAAAAAGAGAAATAAATTAAAAATTTATAAATAAAAACATCTTTATAAAAGCTTTAATTATATATAATAAAAAATTAAAAAAGATAAATAAAAATAATGATAAGAAAACAAATATAAAAAAACTATTTTTAATAAATTAATAAAATTTAATATAAAAAAAGCTAAACTTTTATTATAATATCATAAATTATAAAAACTCAGAAATTAAATCTTAGTCTAGCATTTTATGTCAAAATTTTTTATTTTTGTTGATTCTTAATTCTTAGAAATTTTATTTTTCCGTTTAAAAAATAAAATTTTTAATTTCAGTTTTTTTAAGATATTCATTAAGTAATTTTAGAAGCTATAAAAATAAAATAATTTTTTAGCTTAACGAATAGTTAAAGAAATTAGTAATAAATTAGTTTAAGAATAAAATAAAAGATCTTAAATAAGTATTCTATATATAGAAGAATAAATATTTTATATTTATTTAAAGTAAAAACAAGATATTTAAATAAATCATAAGAAATAATAAAATAAGTTTATATTTCATAGTAAATATAGTTTATTTTGATTAATTAAGAGATAAATCTTTAATAATAATTTAATAAACCTTAAACTATAAAATTTATAATTAATTCACTTTAATAAAATTCCTATTAAATGAAGCTTCTTTTTTATTCAGAAACATCACTTTATTTAAGTTTATGTTTAAAAATATAAAACTTCTTTTCTCATTTGATTTCTTAAGTCTTTTTGCTTATTATCATCACTTATAAAAGTTTCTTTTAATTATACCTTTAACTCTATTTAGTTTTAATAGATATTTTCAAATATTTAATTTCTTTTTCTTTGTAAAATCTTAATATAATTGAAAATTTATTTCTGATATTTGATTAAAAATAAATGGTTAGTTTAAGTAGATTGTGTCTTATATTTGTATTCTTTACAAATTATTATAAGGAAATGTATAAAAAGTAGAGATGATTGAAAATGTGTGTATGTATTTTGGTGCACACATATATTTAGTATATTTATGTGGGAAGTATTTAAAGTATAAGAATAAATAGGTAATTTGAAGATTGATATTTTGGTATATTAGTTGTTGAATATAGTTAATGAAATTAGTGATTTAAAATGTTGTATAGTTTTGATATCTGTAGTTAGTAAAAATTAGATAGTAATTTGAAATAATGTTGTTAAATATTTAAATGTTTATAATTATTGATTCCAACTAAAATATCTTAAAATTTATAAACTAATAAATAATTATATAAACATTATATTTAAATACATACTTTACTAAGATAGACATTACCAGATTAACCTAATAAATCAGCTTAGATTTTTATTAAATATTAACATATACTATCATTAATTCAAATATATAGATAATATAACTTAACATAACATTATTTATTTACGTAACAACACCTTTATTTAGTTTGCAACTAATCAAAAAGTTTAAATTTTTAAATTATCTTAAATATTATTCTAATTTAAATCTTCTTCTGATTCTTCTTCTCTTTTAATACATATTTTGCAGTAATCCGTTCACCCCTTTTTAATTAAAGATGTCTTGGTTCAATCAAGTTCGATTCAAAATATATTCAATATTTTTCTTTATTGAGCAAATGCGATGTCCTTCAAGAGTTCATTTCCAATGTACATATTTTTCTGTATAATAAACCTTCTGGAGTGCAGTATAAATTATTTATGGATTTTCATAACTTAAAGCTTTCAAGTTTTTATTTTATAAGAATTTTCAGCAATATCTTAAATTGTGACCATATTTCCTGCAATACTAGCATTACTTTCTATTCTTTACTATCGGAATTTTTACTGGTTGGGTATTCGGTTCTACATCCATGGGATCATTTGTTGTTGTATTTTTTAGAAATAAGCTTTCAGTCAATTTTGGTAATTGATTGAATTTGACTTACATTTGTTCAATTTCAGATTGACTGGTTAGGAATTTTCATTTTTAGTATTAATGTGTTAGACATTAGATATGCGATTCTTCCTTCAAGCTCTTATACGCTTCTTTAAAGTTTAAAATTCTCCTATTACATAGCTTTGAATTCTTAGAGCATTTTTTGCTAATCGTAAATGAATTGGGATGGATCCTAAGAGACTTTTTACAAGAAATGTTGCATTTTTTTAATAATAGATAGCGTAAATAAAATAAGTTTAGTTTGATTAATGGTTTTTTCAGGTTATAGTAGATAATTAAATAAATAATTTGGAAATTGGAATTAAATTTCTAAAAGTGGTGTTTTTTATCTGGAATATAAAGATATTTTGGGTATTGTAAATATAAGTAATGATATTAATGGTATAGTATAATGTTAATCTTGAGAGTATTAGTTATTATATTATGTTATAATAGATTGAATGGTTGGTATTAATGGTTGAAATTAACTTGTTTGATTATATTAGTTTGAGAAATTTTAGAGAAGAACTGTTGATTATTGATTTAAATAATCTGTTTAGATAATACTATCTTTAGTTTAAATATTTGCATATAATGTTTAAGTTTATGAATTTACATATTACTTCTTCTAAAATTACTAATTCCCTTTGTATGTTAGATTGGAAAATAATAGTTTAATAATTTGAATTTGGTGATTTGAATAGAATTGAATTTAGAAAAGTGATATTAATTTGATAATTGATAATGTTTACTAATGTAATTAAAGATGAAAAGATTTGCATTTAAGCTTTGTATCTATAAAGTTATTTTAGTTTTATAGAATATTAAGAATGATACAGTATGAGTTAAGGTTATTATTAGTTATTAGGTAATTTGTTGTATTAGTTGTATTCTATTATTAGTTTTATTTAGAAAGTGATCTGTTTAGTAAAATTTCAATTTTATTAAAGTTTTATCATTATGAATTATTTGCTGCTATCATTTAAGCTTAGCTTTAATTAGCATTGGCTTCAATTTAAATCTCTTAATTAGATTATAGTTCATCTATTGAATTTACTTAATTCTCATAGTTTTGCTATTACATTTCTTAAACTATACTAATTATTTCATGATTTAGCTACTGTAATAAGTGGAGAAGTTAGTTTAAGTAATGAACTAGTTATTTTGGTAGTTTTTTGTGATATATATCAGATTTGAGTGACTAAAAATAATTCTATAATAGTTTATATTTCTAATACATTTTATTTATATAAGTTTTACAATATACTTTTGATATTTCTTAGTTACTTATCAAAGTTTAAATATCTCGTTCATATTTTGCTATATTAATTAGCATTTCATTATTGCTTCTTATCTATTAGTCATATTATCTTATTAAGTAAATCACTTTTCATTAGACTAATTCATTATATTACATTTCTTAAGTCACCAGTTTAATTTTAAGCTAAAGGTAAATAATATTATTATCAGCATTAGTAATATTGCTTTATCACTAATTTCATTATTTTACATTTAATACTATTATTCATTACTATTATTCCAAAATTACTCTTTTATCTTCTTTTACTACCATCAAAGCATATCTTTATTTACCATTTTAACTATATCTTTAGAATTCAATTTCTACCATTATTTCTTATTTTTACAAACATTTCCTAATCCTTTGTCTATTTTAGGCCATTTATCTTTTTATACCTTCCTTTCATTTTCATAATACGCTCTATCCAGTTTTTGCCAGTACTTTTGCTTATATTTTCTTAGTCATTAACTAAAGAGGTTACTCTATGCCCTTCTCCTTTTTTAATGCTTATTATTAGCATTTCATCACCTATAAAACTAAGAAATTCATGCATTTGTCTTCGTTTAATTGGATGAATTATTAACGAAAGACTAGCGCTGCCTAGTTTAGATGCTCATTCTGCTTCTATGCTATGTGCTAATATATCCATAAAGTAAATGACTTATTTACTGCTTTTGTTTTAATTTTATCCTTGAGCTTTTCTATTTAATTGCTTAATTCCTTTAACTAATCATTAAAACACCACTGACTGTTTTTAAATAAGAACTATGTAAGATTACTTGAGACACCAATAAGGTGGCTTATAAGCACACAGTTGGAAGATTAGATTTATAATTAATAAAAAGTCTAGATTGCAGCATGCTTTTTCTAATACTCTTCTAGTCTTTTGATATATTTATAGTACTGCTTAAAGTTTGTTCATGTACTGCGTATTCTTAATGCTTTTTCTCATTGTCCCAGTATCAACTTTAGTATCTTTATATTGCCTATTAATTCTTCATGCTTCTTCCATTTTAAGTCTTAAAAGATTTAATCGTTACCTTTATTGATGCTTTGGATGTGGTTGAAGTTCCTGAATAGAGTCTTACTTTTTAATTACGATTAATGCCCACGTTGAAGAGAGTTTTCTAAGTAGTTTAAATTGAACGCGTATGAATTAGTTTTCCGGTTTTTGACTACAATTTTTAAGTAGTTACCTTAATAAATTAATTATTAGGTTTATTTATTTAATTTATAGCAACTCCAGATCTTTTGGAGGTTTATTGCATCTGTTTGTGCTTTCCCTATGAATTTCTAGCTTTTTTGAAATTAATTAAAGAAGAGTCACATTAAAAACTAGTTTAATTCTATATTTCGTCCATCTTTTTTATTAAAGAATAGATTTAAACATTACTTTAAGCTACTAATGAGTATGATTTGGATGATTTGGTGTTGAATGACTTAAGAATATAAATATCTCACAACTAGAAAGTAATAGAATTATAGAGTAAAAGAATGTTCTAGCAGTAAAATACTATCTTGTAACAAAATAACTTCAAATTATAAAACTATAAAAATAAGTTAAAGGAATAGTCTAAGAGATTTAATTCCAAAATTTATATCAAAACCATAATATTCATTACAACCAGTTACAGACTCTTAAACAAAACCATAAGTGCAATTTATCTTTATACCACTAAAAACACTACTATCAAAAACACAAACATAACACTTACAGAAACCATAATCATCTACAAACTAGATTAATACGTAGAAGCCAAATTTATTTACTTACTAAGCTTAACAATAATCATCTTTCATACAATCGGGAGTTAAGTTAGTAAATTATCAATTTATAATAGGAGAGATCTAATTTACCAAATAGATCAAAAGTTTATTGCAGGAAAGAAAATAGCATACATGCTAGTTGAATGAGCTTCAAAGTATGTAAATATAAGTTTAATAAAGTTAGTAGTAAGTCTAGCAATAAATACTTCTTTAAATCAATAAGTTAAAAATTCTTAAAATACCTAGGAGAAAGCTTCCTAATCTTATAAGACAAAGGTCGTAAATTTAGAAATCTAAATATCGATATCACCGAATTATAAATCCGTAAATCTAATAGTTAAATAAGGTACTACTATGGAGTAACTAAAGAGCATGATATAATAAGTTATACTCATGGTGATTGAAGATGGTTAAGAATAATAATGAGTTAGAATGAAACTAGACGATCTTATAATATGATGGGGTAATAGCTGTAATGGAAATGGTTTTAAAAATAATAATAATATGTAGATGGTAAGTTTAAAATAAATAATCTTATTAATGGATGTAGGACACATTTCTAAAGTTTATTTTTAATATAGGTAGGTTTATTTAAAAATATTGTCTTAAAACACAGGAAGTAAGTTGACATTAAAGATTTTTTACACATAGGATGTAAGTTGACATTTAATATTGTATGGACCAATAAAGTAAATATTTAAAATTCTAATAAGTGAGTAATTTAAAATTTGACATATGTTTAAAGTTGGTAAAAGTGATTGTACTTTTTACAATATTAGAGGTAATTTGATTTGAATAATCCAATATATAATGTAATTGGAATTTAATTAATTTTGATGTAAGAAAGTTTATAGAATATCTTCCATTTATAGATTGTAATTTGTTTATGATTATTTTAATTTTAGGTGGTAACATATTTATTTTTTATTATAATAGAATGCAAGTTAATATCTAAAAAAATAAGGGGGTAAGTTTGTGGATTAATATAAATAAAGGTGGTGTTGATTTACTTTAGTGATAAAATAAGGAGGCTAACTATATACTTAATTATGAATCTTATTAATTTAAATCTTTAAAAAATATTAATAATTATTCTTTTTATACGTTTATATTAGTATCAGATATAATGATAGAATGATTATTTGAGTATTCAAAGGTTGGTTATAAGTATATAATAAACAATTATTAGCTTTATTTGTGAGCATTAGAAAGTGTTTTTATTGTAGTTTATTTATGTTGTTTTATATATTTAATGAAAATAGCAAATATAATAAAATATATATATTTATTGATAAAATTTAATTTAACTTATGATGCTTGATAAATTTTATCATTTATAATTGTAGACAACCTAGAACCTTAATTATCATTTATTTTCCTCATGCTCTAACTATATTTTTTTAACTCATTACTATACAACTTTCCAAATATCATTTAAATACACCTAATTAACCAAAATTTAATATATCAATTATTATACTTTAAACCTAACAAATCACCTTAAACGCAATCCTCTATTTTTATTCAAGCACAGCGCCAATTCCTAATATCAGTGTGTAGATTCTTTATTGCTAAAGATGGCTATAAAAGTAAGAATTTAAACCTTAAAACTATTAAATACTATTAATAGAAAAAATATCCAGTTTATAAAGCCTAAGTTTACTTATTTTATAAAATTGAAACACAAAATACAATCAATTATGATTTTAATTAATTATAATATTTTATTAAGCTATTTACATTATTTTATCCTGCATTAGTTTTATATTTTTAAATCAATTATATTTAAATAAAAGAGCTTTTTAGAAATTTTATACTTTTAAATCATTTTTTTATTTAGTTAATTCGGTTAATTTGGTTAATTCGGTTAATTTGTTTATTTTGGTTAATTCGGCTAATTTGGTTAATTTAGTTAATTTGGCTAATTCGTATAATTTGGCCAATTCGGTTAATCTGGTTAATTTGGTTAATTTGATTAATTAATTTATTTTGGTCAATTTGGTCAATTTAGTTAATTTGGTTAATTCAGTTAATTCGGTTTATTTGGTTAATTTTGTTAATTCAGTTAATTTGGTTAATTTGGTTAATTCAGTAAATTCGGTTAATTTAGTTAATTTAGTTAATTTGTTCGATTCGGTTAATTCGGTTAATTCGGTTAATTTGGTTAATTTGGTTAATTTGGTTAATTCAGTAAATTCGGTTAATTTAGTTAATTCGGTTTATTTGGTTAATTTTGTTAATTTAGTTAATTTGTTTATTTTGGTTAATTTGGTTAATTCGTAAAATTTGGTTGATTTGGTTAATTCAGTTAATTCGGTTTATTTGGTTAATTTGGTTAATTCGTAAAATTTGGTTAATTTGGTTAATTCAGTTAATTCGGTTTATTTGGTTAATTTGGTTAATTCGTAAAATTTGGTTAATTTGGTTAATTCAGTTAATTCGGTTTATTTGGTTAATTTGGTTAATTCGTAAAATTTGGTTAATTTGGTTAATTTGGCTAATTTGTTTATTTAGGTTAATTTGGTTAATTCGGTTAATTTGTTTATTTTTGTTAATTTACTCAATTTGGTTAATTTGGTTAATTTGGCTAATTCGTTCAATTCGGCTAATTTGTTTATTTTGGTCACTTTAGTGAATTCAATTAATTTGGTTAGTTCGATTAATTTGGTTAATTTGGTTAATTCGGTTAATTTGGCTAATTTGTTTATTTAGGTTAATTTGGTTAATTCGGTTAATTTGTTTATTTTTGTTAATTTACTCAATTTGGTTAATTTGGTTAATTTGGCTAATTCGTTCAATTCGGCTAATTTGTTTATTTTGGTCACTTTAGTGAATTCAATTAATTTGGTTAGTTCGATTAATTTGGTTAATTTGGTTAATTCGGTTAATTTGTTCATTTTGGTTAATTTAGTTGCTTTATTTAATTCGGTTAAATCGGTTAATTCGGTTAATTCGTATAATTTTGTCAATTCAGTTAATTCGGTTAATTTGGTCAATTTGGTTAATTTGGCTAATTTGGCTAATTTGGTTAATTAGATATTGATTTTTTTAATTAAATTTTGCATAAAACATTTACAAACATTTTCTTTTTTTTAACTTATCAATTAGCACAAGTTAGGTCTTTATTTAACGGAATAATAAAGTTAAAACTGGATAAAGAGATGCAAGTCATAATAACATTTCAAAAATGTAAAGAGTGCTGTGTATTTATATAATTTTTTTTAATTAAAATTTTAAGTAATGCCAAAAAGTTTTCGAATTGATTTATTTCCTGTTATTTTAAGTCTAAATATGAATATGAAGAAGTTAAAATTTTAAAAATATTTGAAAAAAATAGTTTAAATATATTAAAAATTAGTTTTGGAAAAATATATATTTAAAACTAAAAAAATGTTTATATATTATATGCAAATAAGAGAATAATATTTTAAGGTTTTTTAATTTAATAAAAAAGAGAAAAATTTACTTTTATGTTAGAGTTAAATTTTATTTTTCAATACAAAGTATAAATTGATATGCTTTTTATTATATAATTCGAAAAGTTTTAAAGAGAATGTGCGAATTCTTTTATTTAAATTTTTTAAAGGTTTAAAATAATTAAAAAATTCTTAATTTTTTGGAAATTAAAAGTGTATAAAAATTATTTTATAGTTGAGAAATCGACAAGTTAAAAAATAAAATTTTTTTAATGTTATGTGTTAGAAAACTTGAAAATCAAAATTTCATTTTTAATTCAAAAGAAATTTTTAAAGCTTTTGTGAAAATAAAAGAAAATTTTAAAAACTGAATATAATATGTCTAAGAAAGTTTTTTATATTCACTTTTAGTTATTTTTAAACTAAAAAAATAATTTTTGCTTTTTGTTCAACATTTTATACTAAAGATTTTTTGTACTTAATTTTTTTAAATTTAATTATTTAGCTCAAAAAATGATAATAAAAATAAAATAATGATAAAGTTAAAGTTAAAAATTATTAGATAATAAGTATTAGAGGATGTTTAATATTTAAAAATAGTTATAAGATTAATTTATTGTTTTTGGTAAGAATTTAGATGAAGAAAAGGTTAGTGTTTTAATAGTAAATATTGGATATATATTTGAATAATGGATTTGAAATATTGATCCTATTAGTGATTTGATAGAATGTTTAGTTTTTTTAAAATAAGAATTGATGAATTTAGTTATATATTTAATATAGGTAAAGATAATGTAATAAAAAGACAATTAATGATTTGATATGTATATTTATGAATTGAGAATTGCTAAAATTATAACTAAAAATGTATTTTTCTTTGTTAAATAAATTGAATATAAATATTTAACAAATAGATGAGTGAAAAAACATATTAATTAGCAAAAAAGTTAAAATGTTTCAAGTTAGAACTTATGAATATCTGTTGATCCACTAATAAAGACTTGGTTAGTTTTTTGATTTGTTTAAGGAATTTTTGAATAGAAGATAAATTTAGAATTTGGATATTGATTAATTCTAAATGTGAATATAGTAATTGAATATCTATGATTTAAAAATATAAAGGTTTGATATAATTTGAAGTTTATGCTTTGTGCACAATGATGTGAGCTAAAAAATGTATAATTAAGACATAATTTGAATAATAGTTTTTTAAATGATACAATTGTTAATTATAATTATATTTTATAATGTTACTAATAAATTACTCTTTTTAATTTATAAAACTAAATTTTTTAAATATCCTTAATTTTTATAAATTTGAACTAGATTAAATCTATTAACATAATGAAAGGTACTTATTTTAAATTTAGATTTTTGAACTAAAATTAGAAGAAAAATAATAATATTAGTAAAAAAATTAAATTGATTTAGTAAAATCATTAATTTAATATTTATTGTCTATAAATCAAAATATACACCATGCTAAAATCAATAACATTTTCAATACTAGAAATCAACAAACCTCAACAAGTAGAACACCAGGAAGATCCAATTATTAATTATCAGATATAAGGCATAATTACAAAAATTACCATCATCAAAAAATTGTGATACAACTATTTTTAAATGTGATTATATTTCTAATCTAAGAGAGTTCTCTGATTGGATCCAAGATTTTGAAGGGTAAATGTTGAAGATTATCTGGTTTTAGTAATGGTTATATATTAAAATTTTCTAATTTATATTTATTACTTAATGTATTCTCTGTTTGCAGCAATTAGCAGAATTTACATATAATGACCATTAAAAATACATGCAGAAAAAAGAGTAGGAAGAGAATTAGTTTTCTGGAATATTAAAAGTTAATAGTTAAATGATTAAAAATATTAGCAAAGATCTTTTGATAAAGAAAGTATTTATGATAATTAAAGTTTTCAAAAATCCCTTTTTTAATAAAATGATATTTTAATTATATTTTTATTGCTTAAGATTAATATAAAAATTAATTCTTTTTAATAATTATTATATAGTAATAGATATATAAAATAAGATAGTAACTTTAATATTTTATTATTCTTTTTCTTTAATTCTGCTAATTCTACTCATCTAAGCTAACCATTCATTTTCTAAAAATCATCATCAAACTAATTACCTTAAATGTCTTCCAACCCAGATATCGATAGATCAAAGTCCCCATGCTTCTTCCATGTAACCACAATATTTCTCTCACTTGCGCATCTTATTATTTCTAGAAAAATTTGAGCATCAAATGTTTAGACTAATCTTGCTAATTGATCCATAAGACACATACTTTTAATTTACAGAAAGATGAATAATTACTTAAACCTTTAGAGCAAAAGGGGATACAAAGTACCATTACTTTATTTTAAGCTTATTAGACTAAAATCCCTTCAGCATAGACGTTATTGTTTAAGTAGCAAGGAAATCTTATTTTTTACCTAATAAATAATCTCAACCAATATGTTTTCAAGAATAGAGAGAGTTAAATAGAGAGAGTTAAAATACTTGGCTAGATAGTTAAGTTAATAGTCAAGTATTAGTAGCTATAGATCAGTAAATAAGGTAAGAAATAAATTAATATAATAGAAATAACGATTACATATTAAAACTCAAAAAGATATATTTAAAAGAAAAAAACTAGTACACCAAAATGTAAAAAGAACAACAACAGCAAAATACTAATTATTAATCAATATTCCTAAATGCTAATAATCAAGAAATGCCCAATTAACCCAAAAATATTTTAAACCCAAAAAAAGGAACAAAAATTAACCTGACGAAAATGTAATAAGAAGACTTCATTCAAAATTGGGAGAAAAATGTATTTAATAAATAATAAAATCTTTCTCTAAACTAAAATAACTAAATTAATAAAGAAATTTACAAAATCTATGGAACTAATATTAAAGAAAGATTAAAAATAAAAATAAAAAATGAGAAAATATTCTATACTAGTAAGTATGAGATGCAATAAGATTTTTACCTAACAATAAGGCTCAAGGATTTGATTCAATATCAAATGAACTAATAAAAAACGCATCACACGAACTATGATAAATACTATGCAAATTTTTCTAAAATTGTTAGAAGCAATAAAAACTACCTAAAAATATGAACAAAGTTAAAGTAATAATGCTTCACAAAAAAGGAAACAAATAAAATTGAAAAAATTACAGACCGATAGCACTCATAAACGTAATTTAAAAAATATTTGATAAATTAGTAACTAACCAATTATACTAAGAAATATAATATTAAGATATATTAAATAAAGATTAAAAAGGATTTATAAAAAAGATGCAAACTGCTAATAATATATGATAATTAAAACAAATCATAGAAAAATATAAAAATAAAAAGAAAAAAGAAAATTATAATTAAGACTTATTAATCACATTAATTGATATAGAAAGAATGTTCGACATAATAAATCGCAGATTTTTATTTGACCAGGTGAAAAGATTAAACATTTCGTAAAATATAATTAATATAATAAAAGATACATATTAAAAAGTATAAATTAACTTCTATCTTGATGAAGAAATAACTAGAAAAATTCGGTAAGTAAATGGAGTCTTACAAGGCAGCTTAAGTGGACCAATATTAGCAATAATATACTATGATATAGTATTAAGGTATTTAGAAAAATATGAAAAACTAGGGCATAAAATTCAAAAAATTTATCATGCTAAATTTGCTTGAGCAGATGATTAAATACTAATATCAAATAATAAAAAAAATATGTAAATCTTACTAAACGAAACTGAAAACATTTTTAAATTAATAAGACTTAATATTAACACGGAGAAATGCGAATTTATATAAATACTCAAGAATAGAAACACAACGAACAAAGAGATTGAACTTTTTCTATTAGGAAAAAAAATTAAATAGAAATAACAAATTTAATACCTAGGATATCAAATAAACTAACTTAATGAAGAAAAGGTTCAGATTGAGTACCTCTTCAAGAAATTTTAATAATCGATATTTATATTCTAATCCTAATTCCTTAAAAACTATAACAAAACATAGCCAATTAACTTTAAGAATTTATTCATATTATTTATAATGCCAAAATTAGAATACTGCTCGGAATTAATCCCATATAGTATTCAATTAGGAATAATAAAATGAAAAAATAAAATATAAATAGCACAAAGATAAATCCTAAGAAAATACTTGAAAATTCCACAAGCATCATTTAAAGAAATATAGTATATAGATTTCAACTGATGTAAATTTGAAGATTCAACAGCATAAAGATTTTTAAAATTCTACAAAAAGTTATAAGATTAATTCAGAAATTATCAAGAAAAAGAAAAAAGTAGATAAGATACAAAATTCTAATAACTTTTCAAACAGAGTTAAAAATAGAACTCAAAATATAAAAAAGCATTAAAAAAATTGAAAAATACTATGAAATAAACTATGAATAAATAAAAGATCTTAACATAAACAATTATACTAAAGAAATCTAAAAAAAATACAAAAAAATTTTTCAAGGAAACAATATAGAGAATATAATATATGAAAACAGCCGAAATAATTTATAGACAATATAAAAATGAGACTAAATTTAAAAAAATTACTTATATAGCAACAAACAAAGAATTAATAAAAGAATAAAAATTAATTTATAGATTAAGAACGCAATTAATATTTTTTAGAGCTGATCTCTCAGAAAGACATATTGATTAAGAGTAGATACTATGCATTTGTTAGCAATAAGAAAAATTTGAACACGTCTTTGATTGCTAGTATTACAGATAAATTATATAAGAAAACAGTCTTCAGATACAAGAAACATTATAAAACTTACACATAAACATAAATCTGAAAAGAAGGAAATAATAAATATACAATAAACAATGAAATTAATAAAAAATAGAGAAAAATTTAAAAGAAATGCTAGAATATAATCAAATATTAATAAATTAAGAAACAAAAAAGAATAAATAAATCCTAGAAGATATCGATCTTAAGATTAAAAAAACATGGTCTAGCATAAAACAAAAACATTAACAAATAACTTGATTTTAAGAATGATTGATGGAAAAATAATCCATTAGTAATATTTGAATAAAGAAGACTTAAATAATTATTTTTAGAATGAACGAAGATACAAGAAGAAGAGAAACTAAACTAAAAAAATCAAATCAAAACAATAATGAAGACCTAAGAGTTTCAGAATGAGAGTGATATCATAAAAATTATTTTATTAAGCTGAAAGGCGAACATTATTTAATTTAATTTAATTTAATTTAATTGTCTATATTACATCATGTGATCATGATCAAGTGGATTAGAATGTTTGATATCCTATCTGTATCAGTCAAATCTTTTTCTTGCTGGTATAGTTATATAGATCCTGGCTTTTATTATTTTACATATTATCCTCATTATCATTCATCATTTAACTTTGTCTCTATCTTCATTCACTCAAATCTTTTTAATACTTTTAAAGTACTCATATCGTTCAAATGCTTGAAGCTATACCAGCTAATTGCTATATATCTTTACAAAACATTAGACTAAAAGTAAGTAGGTTAACATCTATAAATAAATTTCACTCTTTATTATTTTCATAGTTACTTAATTAGACTTATTAAAATTAGTATAAAACCTTATCTTACTAAGTGAGTATATTTTACGATAATGATATATTAATAAAAAATATACTAGATATGTTTGAATATGGGACTTGTGACTTTTTTGTTCTTCTTTCTCATATTACTTAAGCTATAGTTGTTTTCTATCTTTCACACTTCTACTTAAAATTTTTCTTCGTTTAATTTTTTCTGAACTTATTTTTTATTTTTATATCTTAGTTATGGCGAAGGAGATTTAGCTGCTTACTTCTTACTTTTTATCTTACTTAATCTTTGAATTTCATTCATAAATCATTCATGAGATTAGATAGGATAAAATAAATTATCATGACGTCATTTTCACTTGCTTAACTGCTAAAAAAGTTGCTGATAAGGACAGAATCGAGTCTGTTCGGATAATTATCTTCTTTATATTTATTTATTCTCCTATTTCATCTTAAAGAAGCAAAGTTATCATTCCTTTTAAAGAACTTAAAAAATAAGATAGTTTACTTATAAACTGTCTAACCTCAAAGCTTTCTACAAGATCCTTGGAAATTTAAACACTCGTTTTGCTTTAATTTAATTTTTTAATTTATTTTACTCAAAGAGAGTACAGAAGAAACCTACTGAGACTAAACAACTTTCAGTCTTTTTCATGCGGGAATTAATTATTCTCTTCTAACTAAAACTCACTTTCTGACATTTTAAATGATTGGTAAAAATCTATAAGTTATGACCTTTTTTCGTTTAGATGATTACGTTCTTTTTATTTTTCTGACCTTAGAATTGTTAGCTTTTTAGGAATTTGATTAAACTATGAATCTAATTATCTTCGGACATATCTGATTCATTTTTTATCACAAAATTAAAGAACAAAAAGCTGCATATCTTAAATTTTTAATCAATTATGACTCTTTAAGATAACAGTCAAGAACTCAAAAGAAATAAGTAAATTTAAGATAAAGCTTCGCTAATTAAAATTCTAATCCTGCTTTATCTTATCATTTCAAAATTACTTGAAATAAGTTGTTGCTTATCTTATAACGTTTATTTATAATCCAAATTACTGCAATTTTCTTTTAAATACTCATTTTTTCAATCTTATTTTCTTTAATATTAGGAATGCATACTTAAGCCCTTTTAATTTCAAGTCTTGATTTGCACTCTCAAGTTGCTTCAATTATTTTTCGTTTTCATTCTTAAGTTTCAAAATCTCAGCAGTGAAGCTTTAACTCTCCTACTACAAATCTTAAAACTGCTAGTCAGATCTTAATACTTTGGTTTTATCCTCTTTAAGCTGGTTTATTTAGCTCTCTTATTCTATAATCAGCACTTTCTTTTTATTTAGCTCTTCTAATAATTATTAAATAAAGGATTCAAACACTTAGGATTTTAGAGCACTATCATGCTAATAGTTTATGAGCATCTAATTGCTCTCCAGAATTTTTTAGTCAGCTTCATCTAACTCTTTTTATAGTCTCTAGATCTTCTCCTTATATTCGACTTGCTGCTCCTGAATTAAGCATATTCTTGCATTAAGCTTTAATAGTTATTTTTATAGGTTTAGTGGTCTTATTTCTATATACCAAGGCTAAATTAAACTTACATATCACTCTATTAGCTTCTCCTGCTCGTGCTGGTAGTTTTGCTAGTTCTCCTTTTTTTCATTCATCTGCTCTATTAAATCCATATACTACTAGTTCTGGTTATAAAGCTCCTAGTAATCCTAAGTCTGCTTGTCTAACTTAGTCTCTATGAATTCAATTTCCTAATCCTTTCTCTAGCATTGCTAGCAGATCATAGGTGCTTATCTATACTCAGCTCCTTAGGTAGATACAAATTTACTTTTCCTTTAGAAAGGTATTTTAGCTCTGGCTAGTCTGGCTAGGAGTATACTTATCAACTCTGAGTCTGTAATTTCTGATTTCTACTCACAAACCTGACACAAAAAGTCCAACTCCTAGAGTTTCTACTAACTCTACCTATTCTTCACATAGACCTCCAAGAAACAGTCCTTACAATACCCATGCTTACATATCAAAACCTAAGCTTCATATACAGTCTTACTCCTACAATAGCAGCACACTCCTTAAATTTAAGCTTAATTAGTTTACATTTTTAAGGGTATAAAAGTAAGGCTAATTTATAGTGTACCTTTATTAAAGAAACTAAGCTTGTTAGATCAGAAATCAATTGAATTCCAATATAAATCTGGGAATTTTCTAGTCTTAAGGTTTGAAAGCTGGATATTAGATGGTTTGATACCCTTAAAGGAGCTTTTAGATGGTGTTTGGCTTTCTCTTAAAGATGTGCTTCGTCATTTTTTTACCTCACCTTTGGGGTTTATTTTATCAAGGTTAATATATTTAAGCTTAAGATGGAAGAAGTTTGAATGGTTTAAGTATAAAGCTGAGGTTTTATGCTTTAACTGAAGAGAAGTAGATGAAGATAGAGTCATTCTGGAGATTTGCTGATGTTCATACTCCTTAAAAGGTTTAGCTTATAGCTCCATTAGCTGGTTTACTATTAAATAAGAATGATGTGTTTAAGAAGGGCTAAAAGAGAAGACTCTTGAGCTATCCTTCTTTTATTTACTCCTAAGATGTTTAGAATATCTACTAGAACTTAGCTTTAAGCTTTGTTGTATTGTAGCTTGTAAAAATTCTAGCTTTACAATATTTTCGCTTTTATATCTAGCAATGAAAGATACTGCCTGGGATATTTTTCCAGATATTACCCCAGTCTCTTTTTACCTCTCTTAAACCTTTAAGATGATCGTATAAGCTTCCTTACTCTTCCATTAAAATCGATATTTTGATATGAGAGTTACTCCAGTTTTTCCAATGCAACTCCTTCTTTTGGTTCCTTTTACTAGCTTAGTAGTATCCTTGATCTCCTTACTAAATCTTCATACCATTAAGCATCAAATCTAAGCATCTTGCATTCCTTTGTCTTTAGCTCTTTAACCATTTTCTTGCCTAGGATTATGAGTTTAGCTCAAAGAATCCTATTGGGATCTATTTCCCTCTCCTTTCCTTATCTCCCCTAACTCTACTTTATTGTCTTGCTAGTCCTGAAAAAAGTTAGTTAAGAAGAAAGACAAGAAATAACAATTTAAGCAGCTTTTAGCAAAGCTTGATAAGCCTTTTTTAAAGTGAGTACATAATGTTTGGTGTTTAATACCTGTAATTGGAACGAAACGGTATGACATAAAATAAAGTTCCTGATATCAAGTCTCATTCTTGCTGCTTTCCTCATAGGATGGATTAAGCCAAGCCTATTAAAAGTTTAAACCGAAGCCATAATTATTCACTTCAATTCACTTAAGCTAACAGGTTAGCTTTTACTACCTGTTATTTAGGTTGCTCTTACATACTGATAATAGATACTTAAATTAATTTTAAAAGCTTGAAGATAAATAGACTTATAGAAATAAGGATAATCAATAATTAAAGTTCAAGTATAGATTTCATTTTCACTATTGACTATTTTTCAATGGGTCTAAGTTGATTCTTTCATTATAGTCTTCTACATCTATAGATCTAAATTAAAGAATATTTATCATTTTTTTTCTTCATCTTGAAGGTTATAAACTTCCTTTTTAGAATGAGGATTTTTAGGTGAAGAATTATAGTAAGAAGGAATGATTGCTTCTTCTTAGTTTTGCATACAGGTTTATGCGTCTTCAGACTGATTTAAAATTTCCTGTTTAGTTTCCAGGTTTTCCTTTTCAATGTTCTTATGGAATAACAATTCTGTCCCTCTATCTGCTTTATCCTTTATCTGTCCACCATTATTGATATGAATACTATCCAAATATTGACCTCTAACCTTCTGATGCAAATAAGATTCATTAGCATCACGTTGGGTAGTAATTTATGTTTACTATAGTGTATCTTTATTCAAGTAGGAAGTGTTATCTTCAACCATAACATCGATCTAGAAGTTATTTATCAGGTTAGCTATGTCACTCTTTTTCTCCTTCTAACCCTCATTCATCTACTTACCATCTTAAGATGGATGTACTGCTTATGACACTTAGGATTTACTTTATTCACTTGTAGATCTAAACATCTTATTGGAGCATAATATCATAATCAAAAAGGTCAGAATTGGATCAAATAGGAGATAGTAGAAAAAGTAGCTGATAAAGAGACAAGGTATTCAAGGAAGAGTTTCTGCTGTGCTAAAAGCAGCGCAAACGCAAGAAATGGCAATTAAGCATGAAACGCAGTAGATGAAAATAAGGATTTACTAGATTTTCTAACACTAGATTAGGATCTTTATGCATATCTACTTTCATACAAACATTCCTAAACCTACTAAAACCGTAACTCCAAAATCTTAACCTTTAAATTATCCTAATCTTGTCTATTAAGTAGCAGTTATAAGATTTATAAGTAAGCATCAGATGGTAATAGTAAAGTCTATATACAAAAATGAAGTTTTTCTTAGAGCTTGGGATTGAACCCTTACTCAAGGGCTTATTATGGAAGCATAAGATGCTCATTGGGATAGTTTTGGTAGATTTATAGAACTAAAATCTAAAGGTTGATCTAAATTTTCTTTTGTCTTTTGACACTAAAATCAGAATTATAAGCATCTAAGTTGAAAAAATATGAAACATAAGATTACTAATAAGTAAGCAGGAATTGGAGGCTTATAGCTTGATTAATTTTCATGCTTTCTTTTTTCATCTAAATCAAGGTCTAAGTTTGATTCTTCTTCATTTTTCATTTCTTCACTTTCTTCTTCCTAAGCTTATTCCTCTTAATCTTGCTCTCCTCCACTCTCTTCCTCTTATTGTTCCTATTGCTCCTCTTGCTCCTCATTTTCTTATTATTCTACCTCTTATACAATTGAAGCGAGTCTAATAAGACCTGACTAGCTACATTTACACCTGTAATAGTTAGTTAGTTGGGCTTTTTCAATAGAGCATTAAGTTCCATTATCTCACTTATATTCGTTGATATCTCACATTTGGCATACTACGTTTGAAGATGTCTAAGTTTGGGTATAGTTCAGAACATACTCAACTTAGATGTTCACTTTCTTCAGACTATCCTTCTTACGTCTTTTCAGATATTTAGTATACTTCAAGACTTAAATAATGGATATAGCTCAAATCATCCATCTCACATGGATTGTTTCTTCAAATAGTAAAGATTACAACAAAGCTTCCTTAGAGATCATTAGAGTAGCTTAGTACTTAGGCAGAGAAATTCCAATACTATCATTACTTCTCCTTTAGAGTTTCAACAGTTTAGATCATAAAAAAGAAAAGACTCTAGTCTCATAGCTCTATTTCTTAAGTAGGGATTTCCTTCTCCTTTGTATAGGATAGAAGAATTACTTGCAAGATTTATCAAATTTAGACTTTAGAAGTTTGATAGGTTAAAGTATGATCGTTTGTATAGTTAAAGGTACTTCTTCTAGTTATTAGACTAGCTTATACTTCTTGTTCGATGTTAAGCTTTATATAGTAGAACTGTTTAATGATCTGCATAAGCTAAGACATCTAATTTTAGGATATCTGGTACTTTGTTTACTAGTTAAGACATTGGTAGATGCTGTCTATATAGTTCTGCAGGTTTTCAGATGTTACGTTTAGTCTTACTTCATAGTAGCTTGAAACTGGTATTGTTATCTATTCTTGGTTCTCTATTTTTTAGGATAGATATCATAAGAACTGTTTCATATCTAGAGGAGAAAGATTAGGAGCACTGGTACTTATTTGAATAGCTAAGTCATGCATAAAATTCTAAGAAATATAGAGTTTTGGAAAAGAGATCATCATTCTTTAGTTCTTTTAAAAAAATAGATTGAAGATGATTAACGCATCCTTTATAGGTATTCAGAAAATATAATAATTTATTCTCTGAAGAAGGATACAAATTTAGCTTTAATTTTATCAGCTACTTAGTCTTTAACAATTAATCCTAGTATTGAGGTCAAGCCAATCTAAAATCTTGTCGATGAAACTAAGACTCCTATTTAAATAAAATAAGTAAATAGAAAATTAAATGAAAGGAAGAAGTAAAAATATAAAATAAATTTGAATCTTAGTTGAAACAAATCTTCAAGTTATACTCCCTTATAGCAATAATAACAACATATAATCATCATGTAATAAAGCTATAATTCAATAATATCATATCTAGGGATATTATAACTCATTTCAATCTTAAATAATAGCTAAGACAAGAGATTAAGAAAGAAAGTTTAATCTAATTCAAAACTTAATAATAAAGAAATAGAATAGCAACTTAATTATTTACTAATTTAATATATAAACATTTGAAAAAGGTTTAGAACTATTAGAGAAACAAATTTCAAAGAATAATTCCAATATATAATATAAAATTTAATACTACATATATTTAAAACTGTGGAAATATAAGAGTTATAGTAGCTGAATTAAGTGAGCATGCTTAAGTTCGATTCACTACTATATTTAATATAATTTAATTCCAGAAATCATTATTTATTTTTTATATAAAATTGGCTGGATCATAGAATTGGGTATGATGCAGAGGTTGCAACTCCGCATTGTCCACCTGAGGAACTTAAGTCGGTTTTCTTCCATCTAATGTATCCATTCTCTCCTCACCATGTATTCCATGAGTTCTTGATTCTCCAGTAGTCTTGTCCATTTTCAGTTCCATAACCGATAAGTGTTATATCGTGATCAAGTGAAGTTGAGCAATATACATCATAAATGCCACCAGAGCAGTAAGACCAACTTGAAGCATCAACTGCAACTGATACAACACGTCCATTGACTGCCTTTTTCAAAGCAACTTCATTAGTGGGAACATCTACAAAGTTTGCTATAATATCCTTGGTTGAGATCTATTTGTATGATCCATCTTAACCAGTGTATGAAAATCTGTTTCAGTTTCTTCACTATTCTATTGCCAATATTGGAAGGCAGAGTCCATCCATCCATCATTGCATTCTTGGTTGCAAAATGAATTAGAACAATCAACTAGTTCTTATTCAGAGAAAGATACCAATTGTCCAGTTTTTATGAAGTAAGCTCCTTCCCAACTTCCTACAGCACTGAAAACACAGCAGCTTTCGCATTGGTTTTAATCTTTGACAGATGTTAAAGCTTCCTTCAATTCCCAATCAAGAGAATCATCAACATTTTATATATATTCATATATGTAGTTTTATGCCTTGTTTAAGTATCCTTGTATCCTAAGCAAGTCTTTCTGAATTCTTCGTTAGTCAATTCAGTGAAGTGGTTAACAGCGAATCTTATGATAATATTTCTCTAGTTCTAGACTTTAATCCAATAATAGTTGTAATGGAAAATATTGTAGCTTTGCTATATCTCTTAGAAAGAACTATAAGTCTTGTTGGATTTCTTATCGAAGGCTTGGAATTCAATCTATGATTCTTCAGCACTTTCTTGAAACTAAAATTTTCCCATCAAAGCTCTTCCGTTATTTGGTGTTGAAACATCACCAAAGTGACTAAGTCACATACGAAAGCGAATAATGCAATAATTATCTTAGCTGAGGCTATTTTAATTTATTAAATTAGAGATTTTTCTCTTGAATAGCCTATTTTAAAGTAAAATTAAGTATTAAAATTTAATAATCTAAGTGTTAAATTCTCTTACTGATGTCTAATATTTTAATGGTTAATAATTAAATCCTTTTAACTATTTATTTCCTTCATTCATTTATAAGTTTTTGCTTCTAGTCCATTCTTCTATGAGTTGAGAACAAGGTAAAGAGTATTATTTATTTAATAGTTAGAGTAAAATTATTTAGCTTTTATATGAAAAAGAGTGATAGATTATTCTTAAATTAATAGTGTTAATAGAAATTAAAAGTTTAGGCTTAGAAATGCTTTCCAGCTTTTTATATGTAAGAAGCTATTTAAATAAGAAAATTCTTCTAATAGTCTGTTGTTGGTTATAGATCTTGTTTGTATATATCAGCATGAATATTTCTAAAGCTGCAGTTATAAAAAGTAGGTGAGTACCTTACTCTTTAAATTTATGTTTTTATATGGAGCAAGAAATGAGTGAATATCAAAATATTTAGTAAAAATATATCTATATTCAGAGTCTAGTTTATATAGTTACATCAGCTGCTTAAATTCCCTTATTTAACTAAAAATAATCAATTTTCTGAGCTTATTTAAAACGCTTAAGTATCAAAAAATTCCTTAGAATGGACTGAGATGCTCCAATATTAGAGCATTTAAGAAGAAATATCTCAGCAATAAAAGAACTGATTATGAGTTTAGCTAAAAGTAAATAAATTTTTAAAACAGGTAGCTCAAGTAAGGAGTTTCTTAGTTTATGATTGTTAAAAGAATTAAGTCGGTTAAGAATTATGAAACAGGAGACGCTTTAGAAGTTTATGATATTTTTCCATCTGTGACCTGAGAATAGACTTATGTTTAAAAATCTTAGCTATAGAGTAAAGACAGACGTACGTTTAGATAAAAAGGGGATAAATCCACCAAATCATAAAGACTAGTAAGCGTAATAGCATTTAAAGGTTTATTTCTTTATAAAAGAAAAATTAAATTTCAAGAGGGAAAGAGACTGAAGGGTGAAGTGACCATTGAACCTAGCTTACCTTAAACAATCATTAAGTGTAATTCTAGGTTATTTTAAGTCTTCAATAGCTTTAAAAAAACAAGAAAATAGTCATTTTTTATTAATATACTTATTTAATCCATAAATCCATTTAGTTAAATAGAGCTACTTCTAGTCTGGATTATACAAAAAATTGATAATCTAAGCTAACTAGTAAGAGGCAAATTCTATCAACCCCAGCTATCTGGAATTAAATTCCAATAATTTTTACATGATACTACATTATGTTATTTGCTACTTGATTATTTTACCTATTTGAACAGCTTTACAAAAGTGAATATTATGATTTATACCAATTAAAATAGACTTATTTTCTCTATAGTTACAAGTGTATAAGGTTTTAGAATTTAAACTAAAGTATTAATAACTTGTTTATTTCATACTATAAGATTTTTAAAGACTTATAGCATATCTTATTCAAAATCTGTGAGTTTACTAACTCTCCGTAGCATTATAATTATTCTCTAAAACTTGATTTTGCCAAAATCTTATATTGATATTGTTCTTTTTCTTCTAAGCTTTTTCGCCAGTCTCTAGCAATAAAATAATATAGTAAATAAAATTGGTTATTTAAATCTGCTACTTCATTAGAAAGATTTTCTCTAAGGGTAAAAGTATTCTCTACTAAAGAGATTATGCTGCTTAATTTTCTTGGAAGAGACAGTTTGTCTTATTGATTTCCAAATCTAATTTTTTTTTATTTTTTAGGTGCTTAAACAGGATAGATTACTCAGATTACTTTAAACTACTTTTTCTTAGTATAAAGACTTTTCTGTAACTAACAATTTTCAGAGTCTCACTTTAACATCATTACTTGGAGTTATTTCTACTGTTGGTCAAACAAAAAAATCAAGAAAATGTTCCACTTAAGTTCTTTGATAAGTATGCTTTAAAGTTATTCATTCAATGTTAACACTTAATAATGGAAAAACTGTTAAAAATCTCTTAAAAGATTCATTTTCTTGATTGAAACTTTTCAGAGTCCTAAGGATATTACGAAAGCAACTAGAATAGCTTCTTTGTTAGAGTAATGATCTCCATATCTAACTTATACTTCAGTATTAAAGCTCTTAATGATTTCTTCGTTTCTTGAGCTATTTAACTAAATTACTTGCACTATAATCTTTAGCAATCGCGGTATTTTCTTTAAACTGTACTTTTAGGAAGCTTGCCTCTCTTTTTAATTTCACTATTTTGAATAGATATTTTTATATTGGGAGAGTAAATTCGTTGCTGTCTTTCGTTAATAAAATATAAAACTGTTCCATATTTCTTTTTTTCCCTGATTTTCCATTCATCTCCTCTATTATTATATTTTTTCCTTTATCTCTCCAATTATACTTTCATACCAATTTCGCTTGCTCCTTTGAACTCACTTTCAGCATTTTAAAAGCATTACTTCTTACCTATATCTCTTAGACAGGAAAACGAGCTTTAATTTTATAAAGATGTAGCGCTATTTGCTTGCCTATCTCCTTCATTCTCTTATTCTAGGGGAACAAAATTATCTTTTGCCAAAACTTATTTCTTAGGTATGTTTCTCAAATCTGCTAAATTTTTCTTTTTCGGCTTTTTTGTGCAAGGAAAAGTCCATTATGAAGTCATAAACTTTTTTCAATCTTATGCTTCTTATTATTCCGTTTCTATCTAGCTTATATTACCAACTTTTGCTTCTAATTTTCTTTATTTTTATTATTATAGTGCTTAAACTTTATTGGCTTACTTTTTTTAATTAAATTCTTGAGAGCTACTCCAGCTAGACTAGTTTTGATTGCTTCTTTCGTTAGGAGTGGAAACTGAATACTTTTTGGTGAATCTCTAAATTTGTCTTTGCTTATTCATGTTTTGATTTAGAATCTCAAAATTTTCTATAAAAGACTAATCTGAATCTTTAAATCTTTCAGTATAGACTGTTCCGTCAGCAGCATAGTAATCATCGCAAATTTATCGCATCTTTAAATGCTAGAAGTTTTAAGTATCAGTACCCTCAAAGCTTTTCTATTCCTCCTTGCTTTTAAGCTTTTGCTAGAATCCTTTCTCCTTGTAACTCATCCATAATGAACACGTCTACCCTTATTTACCCAAGAAAAGCTTCTTTTTCTTACCCTCTAACTCCAAACTCTCCTAATTTCTTCTTATAGATATGCGTTGTTGACATTCATCTGTATCTTTCTTTCACATTTTTAATTATAAAATACCTACAATTTAAATTTCAGTGAAGGTTTAATTAAATTAATAACTTATTAAAAATTCCTTACTAGCTATATGCTAAATATGAACTATAAATTAAAGGTAATTTAATTATTAAACGTTTACATTATACTAATGAACTAATGAAGTATTTCTAATAAACATATATTTAAAAGCATAGATATCAGTTAATAGATATTATATTTCTATAAATTATAAAATTAATAAAGCTGAACATTTTTAAAAGGAAAACTAACTCTTCTAATCAAAATATAAATATCAACTGCTATCTCATTATTTCAACAAAATGAGACATAAAGTATATTGATGCTACTTTTAAGAGATAAATATATAAAGTTGAAATTTTTTATAATATAATAATTTTGCTATTCAAGGAAGTTAGATTAGTTTTGAGAATATTTATCTATAATGCGCTAATTATACAATAAATTCTGCATTATATAATTGGATAAATTTTTTATTATTTAAGTGAATTTCATATCCCTTTAAATGTATAATTGATAAGACTCTATCATCTTTGAAAAATTTATCTTCTGATCAGTTTTCAAGCAAGTCACTAAGAAATTAATAGCTCTTTTATCTAATTTTAATTAAAATTAAACATTTATCTTTTGATTTTATTTTATTCAACTATATGAATGTGCTTTTCATATAAATAATAGCAGATTAAAATTACTAAATATAATTACTCTTATTTAAATTTAGTTTTTTAACCTATTTTTAAATAGATTATTTGTAATGCTTGATTTGTAAAATCTCTTAGATTTTCATTTTAATAACTCAAAATATCTCTATTATAAGAGATTATATCACTTATTATTTTAATTAAATACATATTAAAAATTAGATTTTGCTATATGTATCTAGCTTCCTTTTAAAGCTATATTATATTTAATTAAATTAGTTATTATTATATAATATCCTTTCAAAAAAGAGTAAGAAGCTTGTTTAGTTTCTAAGTAACAAATTTCTAAAATATCCCTAATCTCTTACTTTGTAAGCACTTAATTAAGTTATTTATCTCACGTGCTTATTTTATTGCTATTCGTTAATCTCAGAATTCTACCTTTACCTACTCTTATAGCAATTATCAGATATTTTGCTCCTGTTTATCTTTTTAATTTCTAGATTTAAAAGTATTGGTGAATACTTATCATCTACCACTCTATTTCTAACTCTTCCTTTTATCTTCTTAGTAATTTTATCTTCAATATCTTATTGTCAATAAATTAAAATCTGATTAGCTACTTAAAGTTGATAATTCTATCTCTGTTCTTAAGATTTATTTTTCCTCTTAATATCATTATTGCTATCTAATTAAATGTAGAAGCTCATTTATTAACTAGCTTACATTTAGATAAAAACACTAGAACTGTTCTGATCATAATAGCCATATCCTAATCATACGCCTGCCACTATTTCTTACTTACATATAATCCTTCAGATGCTTATTTCTATTTAACTATCTAACATATAAATACCTAGCTTGACTATACATAATCATACAATTATTGGGTAATAAATTAAACCTAACTTATTTGAATATCATAAGGCTATTTAGTAGATAACTAGTCGCAACCAGAGTTAAGTTAAACTAAAATACTAAATATTAAAAATGCCAGGTAAATAAACAAACTAGGTATCATACACTTCTAATTTTAATTAAAAAAACTTAAAAGTTTTTCAACATTTATAATAATTCATTTGGCCTTCTATCCTCTAGCTGTCACATCAATTTTTCTTAGTGAGACTGTCATTTAAAGATTTTATTGTTTAAATCGCATTCATGCTATTTACTTTTGTAAATAATCTAGAATTCTATTATTAAAGAAAGTACTTTGAATGCTTTGATTACTTATCCATTACTTTAATAAATTCTGAATAGAAGCTTACAATTAATTTTTGATCTACTTGCAAGAATCTTTGGCTATTAATTGTTTCCTACTAAATATTATATTCACTTACACATATTTAATTTAAAAGTATTTCCTTTTTCATTCTTTTTACTCTCCTTATCAAAATTCCTAATTTTCATTAGGAATTTATTCATATTTTTCCTGGAAATTATAAGAGTAAAAACTTTTTTTAAACCTTCCAATTCTTAATATTGGATGTTAATTTACTTTGAGACTTTAACCTATTCAATCTAGTTTGATTTATTTGTATTTTAAGCAATATTTACTATATTATACTCTTTTATAGGAGTTAAACCTAATTCTTATATTTTATCTTCTATTTTAATTTATTATTGGCTCTTGATAATTAACTTTTACTGACTATTTACTTTTCTTTCTGTTTCTAATCTCGCATTTAAATTCCTTTAATAAAGTCTTCTTTGATGCAATTATCCTAGCTATTCTTTAATTAATTTTTATTATTCTAGATTAGTTTATTTTAAATGTTTCTTTGTTAAGATTCAAGTTTTCTCATTCTGTGTTAGTAGTTTCTAAAACTAAGACAGTTTTTGTAGCATTTTCTTTAGCTTTAACTTAAGGAGTGGTTGAGTTTGGTGTTAAGATATGCTCTAATATTATAAAGGGGTTTTTTAAGATTTCTGAGTAATAATTGATTTCTTATGGATCTATTAATGTTTGATTATTAAAGTAGTATGAGAAGATATGTTTAAGGATTTCCTTCTAAGATAAGAAGAAAGGAATTCTTGAATTAACTAAAGTTATACAGAGAATCTCATTTACAGTTGGTCTTTAGTCAGGATTTTAACTAAATAAAGGCACACTAAGAACTAAATTTCTTATCTATGTTACTATGGTAAAAGGTTATACTTGCATTTGATTACCTTGATGGGGATTTATCTATGATGATTTGTGGAAATTTGGTTCTAAATATGATTTAAAAGGTTTAGGTAGAAAATCTAATGAATGGGAATGTAAGGTAATAGTAATAGATAATTGGTAGTTAATTTGAAGTTTGAAGCATATGAAAAATAAGATAGGTTTAAATAAAGCAGAAAGAATTAAAATTAGAAGCTAAGTAAAATAATAGATAGTTAGTAACTTAAACATGTTTTGCATCTATTATTACATTTCCAGAATATACTAATAAAGATTTAGAAAAGCTTAATTTAAATTATAATTAACTTAATCTTGCAACTTCAAACACATTTTTCTCATAGCAGCATAGATCTTTACTCAATTTAAGCTATAAATTCATAAACTTTTGTGATTGTTTTTAAAAATATGACTAGCTACGAACTATAAGGTAAAACTAAGAAAAAATAAAAAAGAAAAGTAAATTGAAGTAATTTAATAAGTGCTAATATCATTTGGTAATTAAGACAGCTTATTCTTTTTAATATGCTTCGTCATTTCTTTAAAAAAGAATGGATTAGTAAAAGAGATGATTAAGCACTAAATAAAAGCTTAATTAAAAGCTAATAAAGTATATAAATTTAATAGATAGTAAAATTAAACCTAAAATAATCCTTAATATTAAAATAATCCTTAGTGTTGAGAGGCACACAAATATATTTCCATTTTTCTTAAACAACAAGATAGATTTATTATAAGTAAAGAACTTCTATTTTATTTCTAAAAATTAAAAGAAAGCCCATATATAAAAAGTCTTTAGTGCTAAAATAATAATCTTAATAGGTTTTTTAATAACTATCTGATTAAATAGTTTGAAATATGCTTCAAATATTAAATAGAGATATGAATAAAGAAAGCATATCTATTTATACTTTTAGTTATAGTTATATAATCTCAAACTTATTTAATAACTAAAGCTATTAATTCACTAATCCCTTCATAGTTAACTATAATCCTTTTATTTATAATACTGACTAACTTTCTTTTTATGCTTTAGAGTATAAAATGCAGGAGTAATATAGCTTCTTATTCATTAAATTGGAAAATAAAGGATTATTTATTAGTATTAATAGATGTAAATTGTCTATCTAACTTGTTAGCCTAAGAGTAACTTAGAGCTTCATTCTTTAATACTCTTCTCTATTTTTAGTCTAACTTAAGCAAGTCTAAAAAGGCTTACTTCACTTCTTGAAGCATTAATTTTTACTTGATATTGAAATAAGTTTTTGTATAGTTATTGCATTTTCTACTCTTCTTCATTTGGTTGATTTTATTCATTTACTTAGACTAAATGTATCTTCCTTCACTCTACAACTAAGTTTCTTAATCTCAAGTCCTAATTTGGTAAAATATCAAAAACTTCTAAAATACCTTCAGTATTACTAACTCTCAACAGATCTGCTTTATTTTTCATCCATGAACTAACTAACTCCTTTCTTGAACTACCAGTTTTCAGACTTTTTTCCCTTTCAACCTAACTTATAATTATTAAGCTTTTATACCTTAGAAATTTCTTCTTTAATACTCTAATATTTGAACACTTTCTGTTCCTTCTTAGGAATTTGCTGATGCTTTTGCTTTTGAACTTAGTTCAGAAACTTGAATATTTCTAGCTAAATCTAAGAAATTAAGTAGCTGATGTAGCTATATCAATTAGACTGCGTTTATTGATAAGTTTTTATTTAGCTTTTTGATATTCACGCATTTCTTGCTCCATCAAAAGCTTAAATTAAAAGAGTAAGGCATTCACTTATATCTCATAACTGTAGCTTTATTGTCATGCTGATGTATACCAACAACAGACTATTAGAAGGATTTTCCCATTTAAATTCTTTCTTACACATTACCTGAACTGGAAAAAATATCTTAGCCTAACCTCTTAATTGCTATTTACACTATCAATTCTAGAATAATCTAACACTCTTTTCCATACCAAAGCTATATAATTTTTCCTTTAACTAAAAAGATTATACCCTTTACCCTGTAATCAACAAAGAATGAAAAATGAATGAAGTAATAAGCAAGCTAAAAGGATTAAAACCTTAAACTAGTAAAGTATTAGACATAAATAAGTGTATTTAATGCTTAGATTATTAAACTTAACTTTATTTTACTTTCTAGTTAGCCAATTAATAATACCTAATTTAATAAATTAAATGCCTTCTACCAAGCTAATTAGTAAATTATTGCCTGTCCTAAACAGTTTAGTCGCTTTAATGATGTTTGCAGCAAAAAATAACAGAAGAGCTTTGATGGGAAAATTTTAGTTTCAAGAAAGTGCTGAAGAATCATAGATTTAATTCCAAGCCTTCGATAAGAAATCCAACAAGACTTATAGTTCTTTCTAAGAGATATAGCAAAGCTACAATATTTTCCATTATTGCTATTACTGGATTAAAATCTAGAACTAGAGAAACATGATCACAAGATTCGCTGTTAACCACTTCACTGATTTGACTAACGAAGAATTCTGAAAGTATTGCTTAGGATACAAGGATACTTAAACAGGGCATAGAAATACATATATGAATATATATAAAATGTTGCTGATTCTCTTGATTGGGAATTGAAGGGAGCTTTAAAATCTTCAAAGATTAAAACCAATTCAAAAGCTGCTGTAATTTCAGTGCTGTAGGAGTTGGGAAGGAGCTTACTTCCAAAAAACTGGACAATTGGTATCCTTCTCTGAATAAGAACTAATTGACTGTTCTTATTCATTTTGCAACCAAGGATGCAATGGTGGATGGATGGACTCTACCTTCCAATATTGGCAATAGAATAGTGAAGAGATTGAATCAGATTATCTCTACACTGGTCTAGAGGAAAGCTACAAATATGATTCATCCAAGACTATTATCGGAATAGCATACTTTGTAGAAGTTCTCTCTAATGAAGCTGCTTTGAAAAATGCAGTAAATGGACATATTGTCTCAGTTGCAGTTGATATTTCAAATAGATCTTACTATTCTTGAGACTTTTATAATGGATCATGATTATCTTAACCATGTTGTAAATCTTGTTAGTTATGGTACTGAAATGGACAAGACTACTTGAGAATCAATAATTTGTGGGGTACATAATGAGAAGAGAAAGGATATAATAAATGGAAGAGAACCGATTCAAGCGCTTTAGTTGGACAATGTCGAGTTGCCTCAACTGATGAAGCCAACGAGTATGTAGAATAAATTGTTGTTTTTTTCAATTAAATAATAATAAATAAAGTGGTAAGCCAACTTAGGTATAGCCACTTAATTAAATTACTATATCTCTTCAATTTCTTCGTTTTAGACATAGCTAACATAATACTTTACATTCTGTATCGCGATAATTTTTTTCGAAGTTATATCTCTAATATTTCATCAGCAAGTTTTATTTATCTATAAATATCAAATAATAAATTTACCATTTAATGTCTTTATTATTAGGTTTTTACTAAGATTAAACATTCTTTCTAGTCTCTTGTTTAGTTTCTATTTAAAGAGTTCTAATTTGCATATGCACAATATCATTGAATTTGAGCTTGATATATGTTGATTATATAGCATTATTATGGATAAGAAGGTAGTTTAACTTTATAGATTTGCTTTCAGCTTATTTTTAGTTGACTTTTTATATTTACTTGAACTTCTTCTCTGCTTTTGATGTTCTAATTCACTCTTTTTATATAATCGAAAGTCTTAGCATCATCAATAAAATTTTAAATTGGTTTAGTTTCAGCACTAGAATTGATTCTCTAAGACTAAATAGCAAACTTTAAGCTTATAAAGTAAAGGCTTAACTTTCTTCCTGTCTTCAGAGATTGAGTTTGTCATAATTCTCTTAGAGCCTTTAAAGGAAGCATTTATCACATCCAGTCTATTCTTCTAAAAGGTCTAAATAAAGCTAATTTTTATTCCTAATCTTAACTATATTTCTTAGTCTAAAAGCTGTTATCATGTAACTCTATTCTAAGGCAACATTTCATATGATAGATTGGTCTCTTAAGGAAGGATAGCGAAGAGACAGTAAAAGGTAGTAATTAGATGGGAATAAGTTAGTAAGGGATTTTGAAGTAAAGGGTAGATAGGAATAGAATAAAGGTAGGTGGGTAACTTAATAGTATCTAAAGTAGAGAAATAGATAGTAAGTAGATATAGGTAAGAGTATAAAGTAGAGATGTATATAGTAGTTAATTAAGAAGAATAGAAGTAACTGATTTAGTAATAGTTAAATATAAAGTATTAGTGTCTTTATAACTATACTTTACTTTAGAATTTACTCTACAATTCTCTTTAGAATTATCTAATTACAATGTAAATACCTTATTTCAACCACACTACCTTTTACTATATAAAATGGAAGCTTGTTGTGTTAATAACAAAGAACAAACTAGCTAGAAGGAATAATCCTAGATATAGCTAACTGAACATCAGTAAAACTAGGCTACGTCTTCATCTCAACCTTAGAAGGATAAAGAATTAGAACGAAACGAAGAAACAAAGCTTCAAAATAGTTTTAAAGCAGAAAATCAAAGAACAGAATTGAAGCATGATATAAACTAAGATTTCAATCAGTAACTAAATAAACTGGGTAACTAAGAAGTTACTATTGGGATAAATAAAAAAGAGCTTTAAGTATAAAACTAAAAAGTTAAAGAGAGCTAAATTTAAAAAGTTTGGAAGAATCAAAATATTATAAATTGCATTATTTAGTTCTTAGAAAATAAAGACATTGCTATTCTGCAATAAGTCAATAGATATTTCAACTAATATAGGTACTTTTATAGTTCTCTAGAAATTGGTAGTTATTAAGAAGATAAACAAATTACCAAAAGCTAAGTTAAATGAACTTTAAATTAAATATCTAAATCTGATGTAGAGACTTTAACAATAAACACTTATAAATTTCCTGAAAGATTGAAAAATTAGATTTCTGATAGATTACTAGTTAGTATCTAATAAAGACTGAAATGCTTAAGAAACAATTAATAACTATAAATTAAAGATTTGGATTTAAGAGAGATAAACTTAAATAATAACTTATGCTTTATTATTTCTCATTTTAGCTAGCTAAGATACCTAAGAATCAACGGAGATTTAAATGATTAATCTTTATGGTTTTTACAATAATTACCTAAGCTAGAATTAATTTACTTATAAAACACAGAATAATTAACAGGATAATTCTTGCTAGATTATTGCTAAAACTTGAATTTGAAAAGTCTAAATTTATAAAGTTATAAATTAGAATATGAAAAGATAAAGAGTTTTCTATAATTAAAGGGATAAAATCTACAAGATATTAGCATTAACTATACCTTTGATATATAAAGTATAATAGAATTTTGTCCTAATCTAATTACTATTCCATTTATAAAACTTGAAATATTAAACAAATTATTAAATAAATTTGGGGGTTCTTAACTATAAAATTTAGATATAGAATGTAGAAATACTTCAGTGTAAGAAACTTAAGAATTCTTTTATTGGCAAAACAGTTTATAAACTATTAGGATTAATAATCTAAAATTTTATAATTCTTATTGGTTTATTCTTTTAGTTTGTAGATCTAAAAATTTGAAAAATCTCAGCTTAGACAATTTTAATATTTAAGAGAATGAACAAGAAAATGTATAAATATAAGAAAAAGAATAGCAGCTAATGAGTAATATTAACTTCTAGATTTAGGAATAATTTAAGTTATAGTAATTATACTTATCTGGACCTGTATAAATAAGTAATCAATTTATCAAGTTAGTACTATATAACTCTCCCTTCTTAGCATCATTATCCTTGATTAATATCACTGTTATAGATGATTAACATTTAAAGTATTCCAGTTTAGCTTAGTGAATTTAAGCACTAGAATAAGATTAAAGCTCTTAAAATAAAAAGTTACTTTAACTTGTGAATGTTAGCATTTATAGTTGTAATAATTTAATAGATGACATTTTATAACTAATCCTGATACAATCTCCTAATTTAAAGTAATTGAAACTTAACAATTAAGATAATATTTAAGATTAGACATTTCATTAAATAGAAATTTATAATAAGAACATTTAATATTTATAATTAAAGAGACTTATTTTACTTGAGCCATAAACTATTAATTTTATATTACAAAATTGCTAGAAATTAAAAGAAATTTAACTAAGTTATATAGAAGGATTATAAAAAGAGACTTTCAAGATATTAAATACTTATTGTTAATAAATACAGAGTATTAATCTTTAATTTTGTGAAATAAACCAGAAAAATTTAGTTAATGAAATAGTAAAAATATCTACTATAAAAAAATTAGAATTTAGTTCTTGCAATTTAAGTAACGAAGATGTTATTTAAATAATAAAAAACTGTAACTAGCTTAATTACTTAGACTTAAGTTATAACAGCGAAATAAACTAAGAAGCGTTTCCTATTTAAGATGAATAAGTATTTTAATATTCAATTTGGAATAATTTAAAAAAATTAAATTTATCTGGTTGTTCTAAATTAGAAGAAGAATATATCGTTAAGTTAAGCCAAAAATTAAAAAAAATAGTAATTTATTATAGCTTTTCTAGGAAGTTAAACGAAATAGAAGAAATGGATTTAGAATAGGAAGACTTTAGTTGAAGACTTAAAAAGAATTGATAGACTTAGTATTTAATAATTAAATGATATAACTAAATAAAATAATAGGATAGCATTATTACATGGTTTAAAATATTATTCTTATAAATCTTTATTTCTTATTATTATCATTTCCATATTTATTTATAATCAAACTTTTAAATTTACCTTTTCTTTTTTATATTTGCATATTCATTATCTAAGTAAGCTATACAGAAACATAACAACTATTAGAAACATTATTTAGCTTTTATTTTAGAAAGACAAGGATCAGAATAGTAGAATATAGTGTTTATTCTAATTTTTATCAATTTTAATATAGGAAAAGGCAATATAATTAGCGTAGAATAAACTAGTATTAAGACTTTACATTCAAGAACTAATGCCTTCTTAATTGATTTATTTTCTAAGGAATTCCAGCAGAGAGTAAAAAAGTTCCTTCAGACAATTCTAGATTCCTAAACAAGATCAGATTCTAATACTTGTGCTAAATAGCAAACATTAAAACATTTTAATGTAAAAGGTTTATCAGCATATTAGATATATATTAAGAAAAAAGCAATCCAGTTACTTTCTAGCAATTAAGTATTTTTGAGATTAAATAGTGATTCTAAATTTGTTAATTATAAAATATGATTTATAAGCAGATGCTCAAATGAATTAATTTATATAAAACTTAATTATAAAAATATTTTGGAACTTATGACTCAATAATACATAATGAAGGAAAAATGATTGCTGATGCTTATAAAAATTGAAAAGATTGATTAAATGAATTTGAATAAAAATAAAATAAAAGCTTAATTAAAAGCTAAATATTTAATTATAAACATTGCAGTTCATTCAAATAATAAAAAGTATAATAATAAAAATAATGAAACCATTATATTATCTTAGAGCACCACAATCATAATATAGATTTTACAATTACATAGCAATATAGCTATTAAGCAAATAATGAAACTATTTTAAAACTCATAATAAATAATTAAAATATAGCTAAATAAATAAATTATAATCCTTTATTAATCTATAATACTAATTATAATCCCTCTTTTATGTATTTAAGAAAACCAAATCTATATTTATCAAGGGGAACTAGCTCAAATGCAAGACCGCTCGCTTTGCATGCGAGAGGCAACAGGATTGATACCCGTGTTCTCCATTTTTATTATTTTAATTTGTTATAATGATAATATTTAATAAATATAAGATATATTAAATAAGCCAGCTCAGTCGGTAGAGCGCCAGCCTTTTAAGCTGGTGGTAAAGGGTTGAAGTCCCTTAGGCGTTTGATTAAGTATTTTAGAATGTTAGTAAATATGAAATGAATATTACTGAGATAGATATAAATTGAGGATATTAATTACATTATTTAATTTTAATCTACTTTATATAATAAATCCTTTTTAGTGATAGTAATATTTATTTGTATTCTAATTACTATATTTATATTCTTTCTCTTTTTAGTTTTATTTATAAATTTTTCATATTACAATAAATAATTTTTAAGAAAGCTTTTATATTTTTAAATATTTAAAGATAGTTTAATTACCATTCTCAAGTTTAGCTTTAATTATATCTTTCATTTTTACTATACATTTATCCAAATAGTTTTTGTGTTAAGCTTATAATTTTGTGATTATTTAATTTTAAACTGCTAGCTTTAAGATATTATATTCTTAAAATTTCTATTTTTCTATATTTTTTAATTTAACTAACTTTAATTTTTATCATTATATTTACCCACAAACCATAAGTCTCTTTTGAAGTACCTATTTTAATGAATGTTCTTAAACTTTTTACTTTAGTGTAAGTTTAATAATTATAATTATCTTAATATTTAAATAAATTAATCCTTAACAGATATAGATTATTACATATATAT
>CAMPDV010004204.1:0-36834 GCA_946699065.1 Loxodes magnus | reverse complement strand
AGAAAAGAAGATAGAATTTCAGTTTTAAGGAGTATGCTTTGAGAAGTAATAAGTATTTAGAAAAGTGAAGAAGTAAAGTAAGAAAAGAAAATATAATTTCAGTTTTCGTAGCAAGCACTAAAATATAAGTTAGAATATCCAAAATGTTAGTAATAATGTCATAATTACGAATCTGTATTCGGTTTGTCAAGATATATTTGTAGATGAAAGTTAGCATTAGAAAAGTGAAGAAGTAAAGTAAGAAAAGAAGATAGAATTTCAGTTTTAAGGAGTATGCTTTGAGAAGTAATAAGTATTTAGAAAAGTGAAGAAGTAAAGTAAGAAAAGAAAATATAATTTCAGTTTTCGTAGCAAGCACTAAAATATAAGTTAGAATATCCAAAATGTTAGTAATAATGTCATAATTACGAATCTGTATTCGGTTTGTCAAGATATATTTGTAGATGAAAGTTAGCATTAGAAAAGTGAAGAAGTAAAGTAAGAAAAGAAGATAGAATTTCAGTTTTAAGGAGTATGCTTTGAGAAGTAATAAGTATTTAGAAAAGTGAATAAGTAAAGTAAGAAAAGAAAATATAATTTCAGTTTTCGTAGCAAGCACTAAAATATAAGTTAGAATATCCAAAATGTTAGTAATAATGTCACAATTACGAATCTGTATTCGGTTTGTCAAGATATATTTGTAGATGAAAGTTAGCATTAGAAAAGTGAAGAAGTAAAGTAAGAAAAGAAGATAGAATTTCAGTTTTAAGGAGTATGCTTTGAGAAGTAATAAGTATTTAGAAAAGTGAATAAGTAAAGTAAGAAAAGAAAATATAATTTCAGTTTTCGTAGCAAGCACTAAAATATAAGTTAGAATATCCAAAATGTTAGTAATAATGTCATAATTACGAATCTGTATTCGGTTTGTCAAGATATATTTGTAGATGAAAGTTAGCATTAGAAAAGTGAAGAAGTAAAGTAAGAAAAGAAGATAGAATTTCAGTTTTAAGGAGTATGCTTTGAGAAGTAATAAGTATTTAGAAAAGTGAATAAGTAAAGTAAGAAAAGAAAATATAATTTCAGTTTTCGTAGCAAGCACTAAAATATAAGTTAGAATATCCAAAATGTTAGTAATAATGTCACAATTACGAATCTGTATTCGGTTTGTCAAGATATATTTGTAGATGAAAGTTAGCATTAGAAAAGTGAAGAAGTAAAGTAAGAAAAGAAGATAGAATTTCAGTTTTAAGGAGTATGCTTTGAGAAGTAATAAGTATTTAGAAAAGTGAAGAAGTAAAGTAAGAAAAGAAAATATAATTTCAGTTTCGTAGCAAGCACTAAAATATAAGTTAGAATATCCAAAATGTTAGTAATAATGTCATAATTACAAATCTGTATTCGGTTTGTCAAGATATATTTGTAGATGAAAGTTAGCATTAGAAAAGTGAAGAAGTAAAGTAAGAAAAGAAGATAGAATTTCAGTTTTAAGGAGTATGCTTTGAGAAGTAATAAGTATTTAGAAAAGTGAATAAGTAAAGTAAGAAAAGAAAATATAATTTCAGTTTTCGTAGCAAGCACTAAAATATAAGTTAGAATATCCAAATGTTAGTAATAATGTCACAATTACGAATCTGTATTCGGTTTGTCAAGATATATTTGTAGATGAAAGTTAGCATTAGAAAAGTGAAGAAGTAAAGTAAGAAAAGAAGATAGAATTTCAGTTTTAAGGAGTATGCTTTGAGAAGTAATAAGTATTTAGAAAAGTGAAGAAGTAAAGTAAGAAAAGAAAATATAATTTCAGTTTTCGTAGCAAGCACTAAAATATAAGTTAGAATATCCAAAATGTTAGTAATAATGTCATAATTACGAATCTGTATTCGGTTTGTCAAGATATATTTGTAGATGAAAGTTAGCATTAGAAAAGTGAAGAAGTAAAGTAAGAAAAGAAGATAGAATTTCAGTTTTAAGGAGTATGCTTTGAGAAGTAATAAGTATTTAGAAAAGTGAATAAGTAAAGTAAGAAAAGAAAATATAATTTCAGTTTTCGTAGCAAGCACTAAAATATAAGTTAGAATATCCAAAATGTTAGTAATAATGTCACAATTACGAATCTGTATTCGGTTTGTCAAGATATATTTGTAGATGAAAGTTAGCATTAGAAAAGTGAAGAAGTAAAGTAAGAAAAGAAGATAGAATTTCAGTTTTAAGGAGTATGCTTTGAGAAGTAATAAGTATTTAGAAAAGTGAAGAAGTAAAGTAAGAAAAGAAAATATAATTTCAGTTTTCGTAGCAAGCACTAAAATATAAGTTAGAATATCCAAAATGTTAGTAATAATGTCATAATTACGAATCTGTATTCGGTTTGTCAAGATATATTTGTAGATGAAAGTTAGCATTAGAAAAGTGAAGAAGTAAAGTAAGAAAAGAAGATAGAATTTCAGTTTTAAGGAGTATGCTTTGAGAAGTAATAAGTATTTAGAAAAGTGAATAAGTAAAGTAAGAAAAGAAAATATAATTTCAGTTTTCGTAGCAAGCACTAAAATATAAGTTAGAATATCCAAAATGTTAGTAATAATGTCACAATTACGAATCTGTATTCGGTTTGTCAAGATATATTTGTAGATGAAAGTTAGCATTAGAAAAGTGAAGAAGTAAAGTAAGAAAAGAAGATAGAATTTCAGTTTTAAGGAGTATGCTTTGAGAAGTAATAAGTATTTAGAAAAGTGAAGAAGTAAAGTAAGAAAAGAAAATATAATTTCAGTTTTTCGTAGCAAGCACTAAAATATAAGTTAGAATATCCAAAATGTTAGTAATAATGTCATAATTACGAATCTGTATTCGGTTTGTCAAGATATATTTGTAGATGAAAGTTAGCATTAGAAAAGTGAAGAAGTAAAGTAAGAAAAGAAGATAGAATTTCAGTTTTAAGGAGTATGCTTTGAGAAGTAATAAGTATTTAGAAAAGTGAAGAAGTAAAGTAAGAAAAGAAAAATATAATTTCAGTTTTCGTAGCAAGCACTAAAATATAAGTTAGAATATCCAAAATGTTAGTAATAATGTCATAATTACGAATCTGTATTCGGTTTGTCAAGATATATTTGTAGATGAAAGTTAGCATTAGAAAAGTGAAGAAGTAAAGTAAGAAAAGAAGATAGAATTTCAGTTTTAAGGAGTATGCTTTGAGAAGTAATAAGTATTTAGAAAAGTGAATAAGTAAAGTAAGAAAAGAAAATATAATTTCAGTTTTCGTAGCAAGCACTAAAATATAAGTTAGAATATCCAAAATGTTAGTAATAATGTCACAATTACGAATCTGTATTCGGTTTGTCAAGATATATTTGTAGATGAAAGTTAGCATTAGAAAAGTGAAGAAGTAAAGTAAGAAAAGAAGATAGAATTTCAGTTTTAAGGAGTATGCTTTGAGAAGTAATAAGTATTTAGAAAAGTGAATAAGTAAAGTAAGAAAAGAAAATATAATTTCAGTTTTCGTAGCAAGCACTAAAATATAAGTTAGAATATCCAAAATGTTAGTAATAATGTCATAATTACGAATCTGTATTCGGTTTGTCAAGATATATTTGTAGATGAAAGTTAGCATTAGAAAAGTGAAGAAGTAAAGTAAGAAAAGAAGATAGAATTTCAGTTTTAAGGAGTATGCTTTGAGAAGTAATAAGTATTTAGAAAAGTGAATAAGTAAAGTAAGAAAAGAAAATATAATTTCAGTTTTCGTAGCAAGCACTAAAATATAAGTTAGAATATCCAAAATGTTAGTAATAATGTCACAATTACGAATCTGTATTCGGTTTGTCAAGATATATTTGTAGATGAAAGTTAGCATTAGAAAAGTGAAGAAGTAAAGTAAGAAAAGAAGATAGAATTTCAGTTTTAAGGAGTATGCTTTGAGAAGTAATAAGTATTTAGAAAAGTGAAGAAGTAAAGTAAGAAAAGAAAATATAATTTCAGTTTTCGTAGCAAGCACTAAAATATAAGTTAGAATATCCAAAATGTTAGTAATAATGTCATAATTACGAATCTGTATTCGGTTTGTCAAGATATATTTGTAGATGAAAGTTAGCATTAGAAAAGTGAAGAAGTAAAGTAAGAAAAGAAGATAGAATTTCAGTTTTAAGGAGTATGCTTTGAGAAGTAATAAGTATTTAGAAAAGTGAATAAGTAAAGTAAGAAAAGAAAATAAATTTCAGTTTTCGTAGCAAGCACTAAAATATAAGTTAGAATATCCAAAATGTTAGTAATAATGTCACAATTACGAATCTGTATTCGGTTTGTCAAGATATATTTGTAGATGAAAGTTAGCATTAGAAAAGTGAAGAAGTAAAGTAAGAAAAGAAGATAGAATTTCAGTTTTAAGGAGTATGCTTTGAGAAGTAATAAGTATTTAGAAAAGTGAAGAAGTAAAGTAAGAAAAGAAAATATAATTTCAGTTTTCGTAGCAAGCACTAAAATATAAGTTAGAATATCCAAAATGTTAGTAATAATGTCATAATTACGAATCTGTATTCGGTTTGTCAAGATATATTTGTAGATGAAAGTTAGCATTAGAAAAGTGAAGAAGTAAAGTAAGAAAAGAAGATAGAATTTCAGTTTTAAGGAGTATGCTTTGAGAGTAATAAGTATTTAGAAAAGTGAATAAGTAAAGTAAGAAAAGAAAATATAATTTCAGTTTTCGTAGCAAGCACTAAAATATAAGTTAGAATATCCAAAATGTTAGTAATAATGTCACAATTACGAATCTGTATTCGGTTTGTCAAGATATATTTGTAGATGAAAGTTAGCATTAGAAAAGTGAAGAAGTAAAGTAAGAAAAGAAGATAGAATTTCAGTTTTAAGGAGTATGCTTTGAGAAGTAATAAGTATTTAGAAAAGTGAATAAGTAAAGTAAGAAAAGAAAATATAATTTCAGTTTTCGTAGCAAGCACTAAAATATAAGTTAGAATATCCAAAATGTTAGTAATAATGTCACAATTACGAATCTGTATTCGGTTTGTCAAGATATATTTGTAGATGAAAGTTAGCATTAGAAAAGTGAAGAAGTAAAGTAAGAAAAGAAGATAGAATTTCAGTTTTAAGGAGTATGCTTTGAGAAGTAATAAGTATTTAGAAAAGTGAAGAAGTAAAGTAAGAAAAGAAAATATAATTTCAGTTTTCGTAGCAAGCACTAAAATATAAGTTAGAATATCCAAAATGTTAGTAATAATGTCATAATTACGAATCTGTATTCGGTTTGTCAAGATATATTTGTAGATGAAAGTTAGCATTAGAAAAGTGAAGAAGTAAAGTAAGAAAAGAAGATAGAATTTCAGTTTTAAGGAGTATGCTTTGAGAAGTAATAAGTATTTAGAAAAGTGAATAAGTAAAGTAAGAAAAGAAAATATAATTTCAGTTTTCGTAGCAAGCACTAAAATATAAGTTAGAATATCCAAAATGTTAGTAATAATGTCACAATTACGAATCTGTATTCGGTTTGTCAAGATATATTTGTAGATGAAAGTTAGCATTAGAAAAGTGAAGAAGTAAAGTAAGAAAAGAAGATAGAATTTCAGTTTTAAGGAGTATGCTTTGAGAAGTAATAAGTATTTAGAAAAGTGAATAAGTAAAGTAAGAAAAGAAAATATAATTTCAGTTTTCGTAGCAAGCACTAAAATATAAGTTAGAATATCCAAAATGTTAGTAATAATGTCACAATTACGAATCTGTATTCGGTTTGTCAAGATATATTTGTAGATGAAAGTTAGCATTAGAAAAGTGAAGAAGTAAAGTAAGAAAAGAAGATAGAATTTCAGTTTTAAGGAGTATGCTTTGAGAAGTAATAAGTATTTAGAAAAGTGAAGAAGTAAAGTAAGAAAAGAAGATAGAATTTCAGTTTTAAGGAGTATGCTTTGAGAAGTAATAAGTATTTAGAAAAGTGAAGAAGTAAAGTAAGAAAAGAAAATATAATTTCAGTTTCGTAGCAAGCACTAAAATATAAGTTAGAATATCCAAAATGTTAGTAATAATGTCATAATTACGAATCTGTATTCGGTTTGTCAAGATATATTTGTAGATGAAAGTTAGCATTAGAAAAGTGAAGAAGTAAAGTAAGAAAAGAAGATAGAATTTCAGTTTTAAGGAGTATGCTTTGAGAAGTAATAAGTATTTAGAAAAGTGAAGAAGTAAAGTAAGAAAAGAAAATATAATTTCAGTTTTCGTAGCAAGCACTAAAATATAAGTTAGAATATCCAAAATGTTAGTAATAATGTCACAATTACGAATCTGTATTCGGTTTGTCAAGATATATTTGTAGATGAAAGTTAGCATTAGAAAAGTGAAGAAGTAAAGTAAGAAAAGAAGATAGAATTTCAGTTTTAAGGAGTATGCTTTGAGAAGTAATAAGTATTTAGAAAAGTGAAGAAGAGTAAGTAAGAAAAGAAAATATAATTTCAGTTTTCGTAGCAAGCACTAAAATATAAGTTAGAATATCCAAAATGTTAGTAATAATGTCACAATTACGAATCTGTATTCGGTTTGTCAAGATATATTTGTAGATGAAAGTTAGCATTAGAAAAGTGAAGAAGTAAAGTAAGAAAAGAAGATAGAATTTCAGTTTTAAGGAGTATGCTTTGAGAAGTAATAAGTATTTAGAAAAGTGAAGAAGTAAAGTAAGAAAAGAAAATATAATTTCAGTTTTCGTAGCAAGCACTAAAATATAAGTTAGAATATCCAAAATGTTAGTAATAATGTCACAATTACGAATCTGTATTCGGTTTGTCAAGATATATTTGTAGATGAAAGTTAGCATTAGAAAAGTGAAGAAGTAAAGTAAGAAAAGAAGATAGAATTTCAGTTTTAAGGAGTATGCTTTGAGAAGTAATAAGTATTTAGAAAAGTGAATAAGTAAAGTAAGAAAAGAAAATATAATTTCAGTTTTCGTAGCAAGCACTAAAATATAAGTTAGAATATCCAAAATGTTAGTAATAATGTCACAATTACGAATCTGTATTCGGTTTGTCAAGATATATTTGTAGATGAAAGTTAGCATTAGAAAAGTGAAGAAGTAAAGTAAGAAAAGAAGATAGAATTTCAGTTTTAAGGAGTATGCTTTGAGAAGTAATAAGTATTTAGAAAAGTGAAGAAGTAAAGTAAGAAAAGAAAATATAATTTCAGTTTTCGTAGCAAGCACTAAAATATAAGTTAGAATATCCAAAATGTTAGTAATAATGTCACAATTACGAATCTGTATTCGGTTTGTCAAGATATATTTGTAGATGAAAGTTAGCATTAGAAAAGTGAAGAAGTAAAGTAAGAAAAGAAGATAGAATTTCAGTTTTAAGGAGTATGCTTTGAGAAGTAATAAGTATTTAGAAAAGTGAATAAGGTAAAGTAAGAAAAGAAAATATAATTTCAGTTTTCGTAGCAAGCACTAAAATATAAGTTAGAATATCCAAAATGTTAGTAATAATGTCATAATTACGAATCTGTATTCGGTTTGTCAAGATATATTTGTAGATGAAAG
Source organism: Loxodes magnus (assembly GCA_946699065.1). Lineage (NCBI taxonomy): Eukaryota > Ciliophora > Karyorelictea > Loxodida > Loxodidae > Loxodes > Loxodes magnus. The sequence continues at coordinate 29,345 of CAMPDV010004204.1, read as the reverse complement.
TTAGCATTAGAAAAGTGAAGAAGTAAAGTAAGAAAAGAAGATAGAATTTCAGTTTTAAGGAGTATGCTTTGAGAAGTAATAAGTATTTAGAAAAGTGAATAAGTAAAGTAAGAAAAGAAAATATAATTTCAGTTTTCGTAGCAAGCACTAAAATATAAGTTAGAATATCCAAAATGTTAGTAATAATGTCACAATTACGAATCTGTATTCGGTTTGTCAAGATATATTTGTAGATGAAAGTTAGCATTAGAAAAGCTGAAGAAGTAAAGTAAGAAAAGAAGATAGAATTTCAGTTTTAAGGAGTATGCTTTGAGAAGTAATAAGTATTTAGAAAAGTGAAGAAGTAAAGTAAGAAAAGAAGATAGAATTTCAGTTTTAAGGAGTATGCTTTGAGAAGTAATAAGTATTTAGAAAAGTGAAGAAGTAAAGTAAGAAAAGAAAATATAATTTCAGTTTTCGTAGCAAGCACTAAAATATAAGTTAGAATATCCAAAATGTTAGTAATAATGTCACAATTACGAATCTGTATTCGGTTTGTCAAGATATATTTGTAGATGAAAGTTAGCATTAGAAAAGTGAAGAAGTAAAGTAAGAAAAGAAGATAGATTTCAGTTTTAAGGAGTATGCTTTGAGAAGTAATAAGTATTTAGAAAAGTGAAGAAGTAAAGTAAGAAAAGAAAATATAATTTCAGTTTTCGTAGCAAGCACTAAAATATAAGTTAGAATATCCAAAATGTTAGTAATAATGTCACAATTACGAATCTGTATTCGGTTTGTCAAGATATATTTGTAGATGAAAGTTAGCATTAGAAAAGTGAAGAAGTAAAGTAAGAAAAGAAGATAGAATTTCAGTTTTAAGGAGTATGCTTTGAGAAGTAATAAGTATTTAGAAAAGTGAAGAAGTAAAGTAAGAAAAGAAAATATAATTTCAGTTTTCGTAGCAAGCACTAAAATATAAGTTAGAATATCCAAAATGTTAGTAATAATGTCACAATTACGAATCTGTATTCGGTTTGTCAAGATATATTTGTAGATGAAAGTTAGCATTAGAAAAGTGAAGAAGTAAAGTAAGAAAAGAAGATAGAATTTCAGTTTTAAGGAGTATGCTTTGAGAAGTAATAAGTATTTAGAAAAGTGAAGAAGTAAAGTAAGAAAAGAAAATATAATTTCAGTTTTCGTAGCAAGCACTAAAATATAAGTTAGAATATCCAAAATGTTAGTAATAATGTCACAATTACGAATCTGTATTCGGTTTGTCAAGATATATTTGTAGATGAAAGTTAGCATTAGAAAAGTGAAGAAGTAAAGTAAGAAAAGAAGATAGAATTTCAGTTTTAAGGAGTATGCTTTGAGAAGTAATAAGTATTTAGAAAAGTGAAGAAGTAAAGTAAGAAAAGAAAATATAATTTCAGTTTTCGTAGCAAGCACTAAAATATAAGTTAGAATATCCAAAATGTTAGTAATAATGTCACAATTACGAATCTGTATTCGGTTTGTCAAGATATATTTGTAGATGAAAGTTAGCATTAGAAAAGTGAAGAAGTAAAGTAAGAAAAGAAGATAGAATTTCAGTTTTAAGGAGTATGCTTTGAGAAGTAATAAGTATTTAGAAAAGTGAATAAGTAAAGTAAGAAAAGAAAATATAATTTCAGTTTTCGTAGCAAGCACTAAAATATAAGTTAGAATATCCAAAATGTTAGTAATAATGTCACAATTACGAATCTGTATTCGGTTTGTCAAGATATATTTGTAGATGAAAGTTAGCATTAGAAAAGTGAAGAAGTAAAGTAAGAAAAGAAGATAGAATTTCAGTTTTAAGGAGTATGCTTTGAGAAGTAATAAGTATTTAGAAAAGTGAAGAAGTAAAGTAAGAAAAGAAAATATAATTTCAGTTTTCGTAGCAAGCACTAAAATATAAGTTAGAATATCCAAAATGTTAGTAATAATGTCACAATTACGAATCTGTATTCGGTTGTGTCAAGATATATTTGTAGATGAAAGTTAGCATTAGAAAAGTGAAGAAGTAAAGTAAGAAAAGAAGATAGAATTTCAGTTTTAAGGAGTATGCTTTGAGAAGTAATAAGTATTTAGAAAAGTGAATAAGTAAAGTAAGAAAAGAAAAATATAATTTCAGTTTTCGTAGCAAGCACTAAAATATAAGTTAGAATATCCAAAATGTTAGTAATAATGTCATAATTACGAATCTGTATTCGGTTTGTCAAGATATATTTGTAGATGAAAGTTAGCATTAGAAAAGTGAAGAAGTAAAGTAAGAAAAGAAGATAGAATTTCAGTTTTAAGGAGTATGCTTTGAGAAGTAATAAGTATTTAGAAAAGTGAATAAGTAAAGTAAGAAAAGAAAATATAATTTCAGTTTTCGTAGCAAGCACTAAAATATAAGTTAGAATATCCAAAATGTTAGTAATAATGTCACAATTACGAATCTGTATTCGGTTTGTCAAGATATATTTGTAGATGAAAGTTAGCATTAGAAAAGTGAAGAAGTAAAGTAAGAAAAGAAGATAGAATTTCAGTTTTAAGGAGTATGCTTTGAGAAGTAATAAGTATTTAGAAAAGTGAAGAAGTAAAGTAAGAAAAGAAGATAGAATTTCAGTTTTCGTAGCAAGCACTAAAATATAAGTTAGAATATCCAAAATGTTAGTAATAATGTCACAATTACGAATCTGTATTCGGTTTGTCAAGATATATTTGTAGATGAAAGTTAGCATTAGAAAAGTGAAGAAGTAAAGTAAGAAAAGAAGATAGAATTTCAGTTTTAAGGAGTATGCTTTGAGAAGTAATAAGTATTTAGAAAAGTGAAGAAGTAAAGTAAGAAAAGAAAATATAATTTCAGTTTTCGTAGCAAGCACTAAAATATAAGTTAGAATATCCAAAATGTTAGTAATAATGTCACAATTACGAATCTGTATTCGGTTTGTCAAGATATATTTGTAGATGAAAGTTAGCATTAGAAAAGTGAAGAAGTAAAGTAAGAAAAGAAGATAGAATTTCAGTTTTAAGGAGTATGCTTTGAGAAGTAATAAGTATTTAGAAAAGTGAATAAGTAAAGTAAGAAAAGAAAATATAATTTCAGTTTTCGTAGCAAGCACTAAAATATAAGTTAGAATATCCAAAATGTTAGTAATAATGTCATAATTACGAATCTGTATCGGTTTGTCAAGATATATTTGTAGATGAAAGTTAGCATTAGAAAAGTGAAGAAGTAAAGTAAGAAAAGAAGATAGAATTTCAGTTTTAAGGAGTATGCTTTGAGAAGTAATAAGTATTTAGAAAAGTGAATAAGTAAAGTAAGAAAGAAAATATAATTTCAGTTTTCGTAGCAAGCACTAAAATATAAGTTAGAATATCCAAAATGTTAGTAATAATGTCACAATTACGAATCTGTATTCGGTTTGTCAAGATATATTTGTAGATGAAAGTTAGCATTAGAAAAGTGAAGAAGTAAAGTAAGAAAAGAAGATAGAATTTCAGTTTTAAGGAGATATATTTGTAGATGAAAGTTAGCATTAGAAAAGTGAAGAAGTAAAGTAAGAAAAGAAGATAGAATTTCAGTTTTAAGGAGTATGCTTTGAGAAGTAATAAGTATTTAGAAAAGTGAAGAAGTAAAGTAAGAAAAGAAAATATAATTTCAGTTTTCGTAGCAAGCACTAAAATATAAGTTAGAATATCCAAAATGTTAGTAATAATGTCACAATTACGAATCTGTATTCGGTTTGTCAAGATATATTTGTAGATGAAAGTTAGCATTAGAAAAGTGAAGAAGTAAAGTAAGAAAAGAAGATAGAATTTCAGTTTTAAGGAGTATGCTTTGAGAAGTAATAAGTATTTAGAAAAGTGAAGAAAAGAAAATATAATTTCAGTTTTCGTAGCAAGCACTAAAATATAAGTTAGAATATCCAAAATGTTAGTAATAATGTCACAATTACGAATCTGTATTCGGTTTGTCAAGATATATTTGTAGATGAAAGTTAGCATTAGAAAAGTGAAGAAGTAAAGTAAGAAAAGAAGATAGAATTTCAGTTTTAAGGAGTATGCTTTGAGAAGTAATAAGTATTTAGAAAAGTGAAGAAGTAAAGTAAGAAAAGAAAATATAATTTCAGTTTTCGTAGCAAGCACTAAAATATAAGTTAGAATATCCAAAATGTTAGTAATAATGTCACAATTACGAATCTGTATTCGGTTTGTCAAGATATATTTGTAGATGAAAGTTAGCATTAGAAAAGTGAAGAAGTAAAGTAAGAAAAGAAGATAGAATTTCAGTTTTAAGGAGTATGCTTTGAGAAGTAATAAGTATTTAGAAAAGTGAAGAAGTAAAGTAAGAAAAGAAAATATAATTTCAGTTTTCGTAGCAAGCACTAAAATATAAGTTAGAATATCCAAAATGTTAGTAATAATGTCACAATTACGAATCTGTATTCGGTTTGTCAAGATATATTTGTAGATGAAAGTTAGCATTAGAAAAGTGAAGAAGTAAAGTAAGAAAAGAAGATAGAATTTCAGTTTTAAGGAGTATGCTTTGAGAAGTAATAAGTATTTAGAAAAGTGAAGAAGTAAAGTAAGAAAAGAAAATATAATTTCAGTTTTCGTAGCAAGCACTAAAATATAAGTTAGAATATCCAAAATGTTAGTAATAATGTCACAATTACGAATCTGTATTCGGTTTGTCAAGATATATTTGTAGATGAAAGTTAGCATTAGAAAAGTGAAGAAGTAAAGTAAGAAAAGAAGATAGAATTTCAGTTTTAAGGAGTATGCTTTGAGAAGTAATAAGTATTTAGAAAAGTGAAGAAGTAAAGTAAGAAAAGAAAATATAATTTCAGTTTTCGTAGCAAGCACTAAAATATAAGTTAGAATATCCAAAATGTTAGTAATAATGTCACAATTACGAATCTGTATTCGGTTTGTCAAGATATATTTGTAGATGAAAGTTAGCATTAGAAAAGTGAAGAAGTAAAGTAAGAAAAGAAGATAGAATTTCAGTTTTAAGGAGTATGCTTTGAGAAGTAATAAGTATTTAGAAAAGTGAAGAAGTAAAGTAAGAAAAGAAAATATAATTTCAGTTTTCGTAGCAAGCACTAAAATATAAGTTAGAATATCCAAAATGTTAGTAATAATGTCACAATTACGAATCTGTATTCGGTTTGTCAAGATATATTTGTAGATGAAAGTTAGCATTAGAAAAGTGAAGAAGTAAAGTAAGAAAAGAAGATAGAATTTCAGTTTTAAGGAGTATGCTTTGAGAAGTAATAAGTATTTAGAAAAGTGAAGAAGTAAAGAAAATATAATTTCAGTTTTCGTAGCAAGCACTAAAATATAAGTTAGAATATCCAAAATGTTAGTAATAATGTCACAATTACGAATCTGTATTCGGTTTGTCAAGATATATTTGTAGATGAAAGTTAGCATTAGAAAAGTGAAGAAGTAAAGTAAGAAAAGAAGATAGAATTTCAGTTTTAAGGAGTATGCTTTGAGAAGTAATAAGTATTTAGAAAAGTGAAGAAGTAAAGTAAGAAAAGAAAATATAATTTCAGTTTTCGTAGCAAGCACTAAAATATAAGTTAGAATATCCAAAATGTTAGTAATAATGTCACAATTACGAATCTGTATTCGGTTTGTCAAGATATATTTGTAGATGAAAGTTAGCATTAGAAAAGTGAAGAAGTAAAGTAAGAAAAGAAGATAGAATTTCAGTTTTAAGGAGTATGCTTTGAGAAGTAATAAGTATTTAGAAAAGTGAAGAAGTAAAGTAAGAAAAGAAAATATAATTTCAGTTTTCGTAGCAAGCACTAAAATATAAGTTAGAATATCCAAAATGTTAGTAATAATGTCACAATTACGAATCTGTATTCGGTTTGTCAAGATATATTTGTAGATGAAAGTTAGCATTAGAAAAGTGAAGAAGTAAAGTAAGAAAAGAAGATAGAATTTCAGTTTTAAGGAGTATGCTTTGAGAAGTAATAAGTATTTAGAAAAGTGAAGAAGTAAAGTAAGAAAAGAAAATATAATTTCAGTTTTCGTAGCAAGCACTAAAATATAAGTTAGAATATCCAAAATGTTAGTAATAATGTCACAATTACGAATCTGTATTCGGTTTGTCAAGATATATTTGTAGATGAAAGTTAGCATTAGAAAAGTGAAGAAGTAAAGTAAGAAAAGAAGATAGAATTTCAGTTTTAAGGAGTATGCTTTGAGAAGTAATAAGTATTTAGAAAAGTGAAGAAGTAAAGTAAGAAAAGAAAATATAATTTCAGTTTTCGTAGCAAGCACTAAAATATAAGTTAGAATATCCAAAATGTTAGTAATAATGTCACAATTACGAATCTGTATTCGGTTTGTCAAGATATATTTGTAGATGAAAGTTAGCATTAGAAAAGTGAAGAAGTAAAGTAAGAAAAGAAGATAGAATTTCAGTTTTAAGGAGTATGCTTTGAGAAGTAATAAGTATTTAGAAAAGTGAAGAAGTAAAGTAAGAAAAGAAAATATAATTTCAGTTTTCGTAGCAAGCACTAAAATATAAGTTAGAATATCCAAAATGTTAGTAATAATGTCACAATTACGAATCTGTATTCGGTTTGTCAAGATATATTTGTAGATGAAAGTTAGCATTAGAAAAGTGAAGAAGTAAAGTAAGAAAAGAAGATAGAATTTCAGTTTTAAGGAGTATGCTTTGAGAAGTAATAAGTATTTAGAAAAGTGAAGAAGTAAAGTAAGAAAAGAAAATATAATTTCAGTTTTCGTAGCAAGCACTAAAATATAAGTTAGAATATCCAAAATGTTAGTAATAATGTCACAATTACGAATCTGTATTCGGTTTGTCAAGATATATTTGTAGATGAAAGTTAGCATTAGAAAAGTGAAGAAGTAAAGTAAGAAAAGAAGATAGAATTTCAGTTTTAAGGAGTATGCTTTGAGAAGTAATAAGTATTTAGAAAAGTGAAGAAGTAAAGTAAGAAAAGAAAATATAATTTCAGTTTTCGTAGCAAGCACTAAAATATAAGTTAGAATATCCAAAATGTTAGTAATAATGTCACAATTACGAATCTGTATTCGGTTTGTCAAGATATATTTGTAGATGAAAGTTAGCATTAGAAAAGTGAAGAAGTAAAGTAAGAAAAGAAGATAGAATTTCAGTTTTAAGGAGTATGCTTTGAGAAGTAATAAGTATTTAGAAAAGTGAAGAAGTAAAGTAAGAAAAGAAAATATAATTTCAGTTTTCGTAGCAAGCACTAAAATATAAGTTAGAATATCCAAAATGTTAGTAATAATGTCACAATTACGAATCTGTATTCGGTTTGTCAAGATATATTTGTAGATGAAAGTTAGCATTAGAAAAGTGAAGAAGTAAAGTAAGAAAAGAAGATAGAATTTCAGTTTTAAGGAGTATGCTTTGAGAAGTAATAAGTATTTAGAAAAGTGAAGAAGTAAAGTAAGAAAAGAAAATATAATTTCAGTTTTCGTAGCAAGCACTAAAATATAAGTTAGAATATCCAAAATGTTAGTAATAATGTCACAATTACGAATCTGTATTCGGTTTGTCAAGATATATTTGTAGATGAAAGTTAGCATTAGAAAAGTGAAGAAGTAAAGTAAGAAAAGAAGATAGAATTTCAGTTTTAAGGAGTATGCTTTGAGAAGTAATAAGTATTTAGAAAAGTGAAGAAGTAAAGTAAGAAAAGAAAATATAATTTCAGTTTTCGTAGCAAGCACTAAAATATAAGTTAGAATATCCAAAATGTTAGTAATAATGTCACAATTACGAATCTGTATTCGGTTTGTCAAGATATATTTGTAGATGAAAGTTAGCATTAGAAAAGTGAAGAAGTAAAGTAAGAAAAGAAGATAGAATTTCAGTTTTAAGGAGTATGCTTTGAGAAGTAATAAGTATTTAGAAAAGTGAAGAAGTAAAGTAAGAAAAGAAAATATAATTTCAGTTTTCGTAGCAAGCACTAAAATATAAGTTAGAATATCCAAAATGTTAGTAATAATGTCACAATTACGAATCTGTATTCGGTTTGTCAAGATATATTTGTAGATGAAAGTTAGCATTAGAAAAGTGAAGAAGTAAAGTAAGAAAAGAAGATAGAATTTCAGTTTTAAGGAGTATGCTTTGAGAAGTAATAAGTATTTAGAAAAGTGAAGAAGTAAAGTAAGAAAAGAAAATATAATTTCAGTTTTCGTAGCAAGCACTAAAATATAAGTTAGAATATCCAAAATGTTAGTAATAATGTCACAATTACGAATCTGTATTCGGTTTGTCAAGATATATTTGTAGATGAAAGTTAGCATTAGAAAAGTGAAGAAGTAAAGTAAGAAAAGAAGATAGAATTTCAGTTTTAAGGAGTATGCTTTGAGAAGTAATAAGTATTTAGAAAAGTGAAGAAGTAAAGTAAGAAAAGAAAATATAATTTCAGTTTTCGTAGCAAGCACTAAAATATAAGTTAGAATATCCAAAATGTTAGTAATAATGTCACAATTACGAATCTGTATTCGGTTTGTCAAGATATATTTGTAGATGAAAGTTAGCATTAGAAAAGTGAAGAAGTAAAGTAAGAAAAGAAGATAGAATTTCAGTTTTAAGGAGTATGCTTTGAGAAGTAATAAGTATTTAGAAAAGTGAAGAAGTAAAGTAAGAAAAGAAAATATAATTTCAGTTTTCGTAGCAAGCACTAAAATATAAGTTAGAATATCCAAAATGTTAGTAATAATGTCACAATTACGAATCTGTATTCGGTTTGTCAAGATATATTTGTAGATGAAAGTTAGCATTAGAAAAGTGAAGAAGTAAAGTAAGAAAAGAAGATAGAATTTCAGTTTTAAGGAGTATGCTTTGAGAAGTAATAAGTATTTAGAAAAGTGAAGAAGTAAAGTAAGAAAAGAAAATATAATTTCAGTTTTCGTAGCAAGCACTAAAATATAAGTTAGAATATCCAAAATGTTAGTAATAATGTCACAATTACGAATCTGTATTCGGTTTGTCAAGATATATTTGTAGATGAAAGTTAGCATTAGAAAAGTGAAGAAGTAAAGTAAGAAAAGAAGATAGAATTTCAGTTTTAAGGAGTATGCTTTGAGAAGTAATAAGTATTTAGAAAAGTGAAGAAGTAAAGTAAGAAAAGAAAATATAATTTCAGTTTTCGTAGCAAGCACTAAAATATAAGTTAGAATATCCAAAATGTTAGTAATAATGTCACAATTACGAATCTGTATTCGGTTTGTCAAGATATATTTGTAGATGAAAGTTAGCATTAGAAAAGTGAAGAAGTAAAGTAAGAAAAGAAGATAGAATTTCAGTTTTAAGGAGTATGCTTTGAGAAGTAATAAGTATTTAGAAAAGTGAAGAAGTAAAGTAAGAAAAGAAAATATAATTTCAGTTTTCGTAGCAAGCACTAAAATATAAGTTAGAATATCCAAAATGTTAGTAATAATGTCACAATTACGAATCTGTATTCGGTTTGTCAAGATATATTTGTAGATGAAAGTTAGCATTAGAAAAGTGAAGAAGTAAAGTAAGAAAAGAAGATAGAATTTCAGTTTTAAGGAGTATGCTTTGAGAAGTAATAAGTATTTAGAAAAGTGAAGAAGTAAAGTAAGAAAAGAAAATATAATTTCAGTTTTCGTAGCAAGCACTAAAATATAAGTTAGAATATCCAAAATGTTAGTAATAATGTCACAATTACGAATCTGTATTCGGTTTGTCAAGATATATTTGTAGATGAAAGTTAGCATTAGAAAAGTGAAGAAGTAAAGTAAGAAAAGAAGATAGAATTTCAGTTTTAAGGAGTATGCTTTGAGAAGTAATAAGTATTTAGAAAAGTGAAGAAGTAAAGTAAGAAAAGAAAATATAATTTCAGTTTTCGTAGCAAGCACTAAAATATAAGTTAGAATATCCAAAATGTTAGTAATAATGTCACAATTACGAATCTGTATTCGGTTTGTCAAGATATATTTGTAGATGAAAGTTAGCATTAGAAAAGTGAAGAAGTAAAGTAAGAAAAGAAGATAGAATTTCAGTTTTAAGGAGTATGCTTTGAGAAGTAATAAGTATTTAGAAAAGTGAAGAAGTAAAGTAAGAAAAGAAAATATAATTTCAGTTTTCGTAGCAAGCACTAAAATATAAGTTAGAATATCCAAAATGTTAGTAATAATGTCACAATTACGAATCTGTATTCGGTTTGTCAAGATATATTTGTAGATGAAAGTTAGCATTAGAAAAGTGAAGAAGTAAAGTAAGAAAAGAAGATAGAATTTCAGTTTTAAGGAGTATGCTTTGAGAAGTAATAAGTATTTAGAAAAGTGAAGAAGTAAAGTAAGAAAAGAAAATATAATTTCAGTTTTCGTAGCAAGCACTAAAATATAAGTTAGAATATCCAAAATGTTAGTAATAATGTCACAATTACGAATCTGTATTCGGTTTGTCAAGATATATTTGTAGATGAAAGTTAGCATTAGAAAAGTGAAGAAGTAAAGTAAGAAAAGAAGATAGAATTTCAGTTTTAAGGAGTATGCTTTGAGAAGTAATAAGTATTTAGAAAAGTGAAGAAGTAAAGTAAGAAAAGAAAATATAATTTCAGTTTTCGTAGCAAGCACTAAAATATAAGTTAGAATATCCAAAATGTTAGTAATAATGTCACAATTACGAATCTGTATTCGGTTTGTCAAGATATATTTGTAGATGAAAGTTAGCATTAGAAAAGTGAAGAAGTAAAGTAAGAAAAGAAGATAGAATTTCAGTTTTAAGGAGTATGCTTTGAGAAGTAATAAGTATTTAGAAAAGTGAAGAAGTAAAGTAAGAAAAGAAAATATAATTTCAGTTTTCGTAGCAAGCACTAAAATATAAGTTAGAATATGTTAGTAATAATGTCACAATTACGAATCTGTATTCGGTTTGTCAAGATATATTTGTAGATGAAAGTTAGCATTAGAAAAGTGAAGAAGTAAAGTAAGAAAAGAAGATAGAATTTCAGTTTTAAGGAGTATGCTTTGAGAAGTAATAAGTATTTAGAAAAGTGAAGAAGTAAAGTAAGAAAAGAAAATATAATTTCAGTTTTCGTAGCAAGCACTAAAATATAAGTTAGAATATCCAAAATGTTAGTAATAATGTCACAATTACGAATCTGTATTCGGTTTGTCAAGATATATTTGTAGATGAAAGTTAGCATTAGAAAAGTGAAGAAGTAAAGTAAGAAAAGAAGATAGAATTTCAGTTTTAAGGAGTATGCTTTGAGAAGTAATAAGTATTTAGAAAAGTGAAGAAGTAAAGTAAGAAAAGAAAATATAATTTCAGTTTTCGTAGCAAGCACTAAAATATAAGTTAGAATATCCAAAATGTTAGTAATAATGTCACAATTACGAATCTGTATTCGGTTTGTCAAGATATATTTGTAGATGAAAGTTAGCATTAGAAAAGTGAAGAAGTAAAGTAAGAAAAGAAGATAGAATTTCAGTTTTAAGGAGTATGCTTTGAGAAGTAATAAGTATTTAGAAAAGTGAAGAAGTAAAGTAAGAAAAGAAAATATAATTTCAGTTTTCGTAGCAAGCACTAAAATATAAGTTAGAATATCCAAAATGTTAGTAATAATGTCACAATTACGAATCTGTATTCGGTTTGTCAAGATATATTTGTAGATGAAAGTTAGCATTAGAAAAGTGAAGAAGTAAAGTAAGAAAAGAAGATAGAATTTCAGTTTTAAGGAGTATGCTTTGAGAAGTAATAAGTATTTAGAAAAGTGAAGAAGTAAAGTAAGAAAAGAAAATATAATTTCAGTTTTCGTAGCAAGCACTAAAATATAAGTTAGAATATCCAAAATGTTAGTAATAATGTCACAATTACGAATCTGTATTCGGTTTGTCAAGATATATTTGTAGATGAAAGTTAGCATTAGAAAAGTGAAGAAGTAAAGTAAGAAAAGAAGATAGAATTTCAGTTTTAAGGAGTATGCTTTGAGAAGTAATAAGTATTTAGAAAAGTGAAGAAGTAAAGTAAGAAAAGAAAATATAATTTCAGTTTTCGTAGCAAGCACTAAAATATAAGTTAGAATATCCAAAATGTTAGTAATAATGTCACAATTACGAATCTGTATTCGGTTTGTCAAGATATATTTGTAGATGAAAGTTAGCATTAGAAAAGTGAAGAAGTAAAGTAAGAAAAGAAGATAGAATTTCAGTTTTAAGGAGTATGCTTTGAGAAGTAATAAGTATTTAGAAAAGTGAAGAAGTAAAGTAAGAAAAGAAAATATAATTTCAGTTTTCGTAGCAAGCACTAAAATATAAGTTAGAATATCCAAAATGTTAGTAATAATGTCACAATTACGAATCTGTATTCGGTTTGTCAAGATATATTTGTAGATGAAAGTTAGCATTAGAAAAGTGAAGAAGTAAAGTAAGAAAAGAAGATAGAATTTCAGTTTTAAGGAGTATGCTTTGAGAAGTAATAAGTATTTAGAAAAGTGAAGAAGTAAAGTAAGAAAAGAAAATATAATTTCAGTTTTCGTAGCAAGCACTAAAATATAAGTTAGAATATCCAAAATGTTAGTAATAATGTCACAATTACGAATCTGTATTCGGTTTGTCAAGATATATTTGTAGATGAAAGTTAGCATTAGAAAAGTGAAGAAGTAAAGTAAGAAAAGAAGATAGAATTTCAGTTTTAAGGAGTATGCTTTGAGAAGTAATAAGTATTTAGAAAAGTGAAGAAGTAAAGTAAGAAAAGAAAATATAATTTCAGTTTTCGTAGCAAGCACTAAAATATAAGTTAGAATATCCAAAATGTTAGTAATAATGTCACAATTACGAATCTGTATTCGGTTTGTCAAGATATATTTGTAGATGAAAGTTAGCATTAGAAAAGTGAAGAAGTAAAGTAAGAAAAGAAGATAGAATTTCAGTTTTAAGGAGTATGCTTTGAGAAGTAATAAGTATTTAGAAAAGTGAAGAAGTAAAGTAAGAAAAGAAAATATAATTTCAGTTTTCGTAGCAAGCACTAAAATATAAGTTAGAATATCCAAAATGTTAGTAATAATGTCACAATTACGAATCTGTATTCGGTTTGTCAAGATATATTTGTAGATGAAAGTTAGCATTAGAAAAGTGAAGAAGTAAAGTAAGAAAAGAAGATAGAATTTCAGTTTTAAGGAGTATGCTTTGAGAAGTAATAAGTATTTAGAAAAGTGAAGAAGTAAAGTAAGAAAAGAAAATATAATTTCAGTTTTCGTAGCAAGCACTAAAATATAAGTTAGAATATCCAAAATGTTAGTAATAATGTCACAATTACGAATCTGTATTCGGTTTGTCAAGATATATTTGTAGATGAAAGTTAGCATTAGAAAAGTGAAGAAGTAAAGTAAGAAAAGAAGATAGAATTTCAGTTTTAAGGAGTATGCTTTGAGAAGTAATAAGTATTTAGAAAAGTGAAGAAGTAAAGTAAGAAAAGAAAATATAATTTCAGTTTTCGTAGCAAGCACTAAAATATAAGTTAGAATATCCAAAATGTTAGTAATAATGTCACAATTACGAATCTGTATTCGGTTTGTCAAGATATATTTGTAGATGAAAGTTAGCATTAGAAAAGTGAAGAAGTAAAGTAAGAAAAGAAGATAGAATTTCAGTTTTAAGGAGTATGCTTTGAGAAGTAATAAGTATTTAGAAAAGTGAAGAAGTAAAGTAAGAAAAGAAAATATAATTTCAGTTTTCGTAGCAAGCACTAAAATATAAGTTAGAATATCCAAAATGTTAGTAATAATGTCACAATTACGAATCTGTATTCGGTTTGTCAAGATATATTTGTAGATGAAAGTTAGCATTAGAAAAGTGAAGAAGTAAAGTAAGAAAAGAAGATAGAATTTCAGTTTTAAGGAGTATGCTTTGAGAAGTAATAAGTATTTAGAAAAGTGAAGAAGTAAAGTAAGAAAAGAAAATATAATTTCAGTTTTCGTAGCAAGCACTAAAATATAAGTTAGAATATCCAAAATGTTAGTAATAATGTCACAATTACGAATCTGTATTCGGTTTGTCAAGATATATTTGTAGATGAAAGTTAGCATTAGAAAAGTGAAGAAGTAAAGTAAGAAAAGAAGATAGAATTTCAGTTTTAAGGAGTATGCTTTGAGAAGTAATAAGTATTTAGAAAAGTGAAGAAGTAAAGTAAGAAAAGAAAATATAATTTCAGTTTTCGTAGCAAGCACTAAAATATAAGTTAGAATATCCAAAATGTTAGTAATAATGTCACAATTACGAATCTGTATTCGGTTTGTCAAGATATATTTGTAGATGAAAGTTAGCATTAGAAAAGTGAAGAAGTAAAGTAAGAAAAGAAGATAGAATTTCAGTTTTAAGGAGTATGCTTTGAGAAGTAATAAGTATTTAGAAAAGTGAAGAAGTAAAGTAAGAAAAGAAAATATAATTTCAGTTTTCGTAGCAAGCACTAAAATATAAGTTAGAATATCCAAAATGTTAGTAATAATGTCACAATTACGAATCTGTATTCGGTTTGTCAAGATATATTTGTAGATGAAAGTTAGCATTAGAAAAGTGAAGAAGTAAAGTAAGAAAAGAAGATAGAATTTCAGTTTTAAGGAGTATGCTTTGAGAAGTAATAAGTATTTAGAAAAGTGAAGAAGTAAAGTAAGAAAAGAAAATATAATTTCAGTTTTCGTAGCAAGCACTAAAATATAAGTTAGAATATCCAAAATGTTAGTAATAATGTCACAATTACGAATCTGTATTCGGTTTGTCAAGATATATTTGTAGATGAAAGTTAGCATTAGAAAAGTGAAGAAGTAAAGTAAGAAAAGAAGATAGAATTTCAGTTTTAAGGAGTATGCTTTGAGAAGTAATAAGTATTTAGAAAAGTGAAGAAGTAAAGTAAGAAAAGAAAATATAATTTCAGTTTTCGTAAAATGTTAGTAATAATGTCACAATTACGAATCTGTATTCGGTTTGTCAAGATATATTTGTAGATGAAAGTTAGCATTAGAAAAGTGAAGAAGTAAAGTAAGAAAAGAAGATAGAATTTCAGTTTTTAAGGAGTATGCTTTGAGAAGTAATAAGTATTTAGAAAAGTGAAGAAGTAAAGTAAGAAAAGAAAATATAATTTCAGTTTTCGTAGCAAGCACTAAAATATAAGTTAGAATATCCAAAATGTTAGTAATAATGTCATAATTACGAATCTGTATTCGGTTTGTCAAGATATATTTGTAGATGAAAAGTTAGCATTAGAAAAGTGAAGAAGTAAAGTAAGAAAAAGAAGATAGAATTTCAGTTTTAAGGAGTATGCTTTGAGAAGTAATAAGTATTTAGAAAAGTGAAGAAGTAAAGTAAGAAAAGAAAATATAATTTCAGTTTTCGTAGCAAGCACTAAAATATAAGTTAGAATATCCAAAATGTTAGTAATAATGTCATAATTACGAATCTGTATTCGGTTTTGTCAAGATATATTTGTAGATGAAAGTTAGCATTAGAAAAGTGAAGAAGTAAAGTAAGAAAAGAAGATAGAATTTCAGTTTTAAGGAGTATGCTTTGAGAAGTAATAAGTATTTAGAAAAGTGAAGAAGTAAAGTAAGAAAAGAAAATATAATTTCAGTTTTCGTAGCAAGCACTAAAATATAAGTTAGAATATCCAAAATGTTAGTAATAATGTCACAATTACGAATCTGTATTCGGTTTGTCAAGATATATTTGTAGATGAAAGTTAGCATTAGAAAAGTGAAGAAGTAAAGTAAGAAAAGAAGATAGAATTTCAGTTTTAAGGAGTATGCTTTGAGAAGTAATAAGTATTTAGAAAAGTGAAGAAGTAAAGTAAGAAAAGAAAATATAATTTCAGTTTTCGTAGCAAGCACTAAAATATAAGTTAGAATATCCAAAATGTTAGTAATAATGTCATAATTACGAATCTGTATTCGGTTTGTCAAGATATATTTGTAGATGAAAGTTAGCATTAGAAAAGTGAAGAAGTAAAGTAAGAAAAGAAGATAGAATTTCAGTTTTAAGGAGTATGCTTTGAGAAGTAATAAGTATTTAGAAAAGTGAAGAAGTAAAGTAAGAAAAGAAAATATAATTTCAGTTTTCGTAGCAAGCACTAAAAATATAAGTTAGAATATCCAAAATGTTAGTAATAATGTCACAATTACGAATCTGTATTCGGTTTTGTCAAGATATATTTGTAGATGAAAGTTAGCATTAGAAAAGTGAAGAAGTAAAGTAAGAAAAGAAGATAGAATTTCAGTTTTAAGGAGTATGCTTTGAGAAGTAATAAGTATTTAGAAAAGTGAAGAAGTAAAGTAAGAAAAGAAAATATAATTTCAGTTTTCGTAGCAAGCACTAAAATATAAGTTAGAATATCCAAAATGTTAGTAATAATGTCATAATTACGAATCTGTATTCGGTTTGTCAAGATATATTTGTAGATGAAAGTTAGCATTAGAAAAGTGAAGAAGTAAAGTAAGAAAAGAAGATAGAATTTCAGTTTTAAGGAGTATGCTTTGAGAAGTAATAAGTATTTAGAAAAGTGAAGAAGTAAAGTAAGAAAAGAAAATATAATTTCAGTTTTCGTAGCAAGCACTAAAAATATAAGTTAGAATATCCAAAATGTTAGTAATAATGTCATAATTACGAATCTGTATTCGGTTTGTCAAGATATATTTGTAGATGAAAGTTAGCATTAGAAAAGTGAAGAAGTAAAGTAAGAAAAGAAGATAGAATTTCAGTTTTAAGGAGTATGCTTTGAGAAGTAATAAGTATTTAGAAAAGTGAAGAAGTAAAGTAAGAAAAGAAAATATAATTTCAGTTTTCGTAGCAAGCACTAAAATATAAGTTAGAATATCCAAAATGTTAGTAATAATGTCATAATTACGAATCTGTATTCGGTTTGTCAAGATATATTTGTAGATGAAAGTTAGCATTAGAAAAGTGAAGAAGTAAAGTAAGAAAAGAAGATAGAATTTCAGTTTTAAGGAGTATGCTTTGAGAAGTAATAAGTATTTAGAAAAGTGAAGAAGTAAAGTAAGAAAAGAAAAATATAATTTCAGTTTTCGTAGCAAGCACTAAAATATAAGTTTAGAATATCCAAAATGTTAGTAATAATGTCATAATTACGAATCTGTATTCGGTTTGTCAAGATATATTTGTAGATGAAAGTTAGCATTAGAAAAGTGAAGAAGGTAAAGTAAGAAAAGAAGATAGAATTTTCAGTTTTAAGGAGTATGCTTTGAGAAGTAATAAGTATTTAGAAAAGTGAAGAAGTAAAGTAAGAAAAGAAAATATAATTTCAGTTTTCGTAGCAAGCACTAAAATATAAGTTAGAATATCCAAAATGTTAGTAATAATGTCACAATTACGAATCTGTATTCGGTTTGTCAAGATATATTTGTAGATGAAAGTTAGCATTAGAAAAAGTGAAGAAGTAAAGTAAGAAAAGAAGATAGAATTTCAGTTTTAAGGAGTATGCTTTGAGAAGTAATAAGTATTTAGAAAAGTGAAGAAGTAAAGTAAGAAAAGAAAATATAATTTCAGTTTTTCGTAGCAAGCACTAAAATATAAGTTAGGAATATCCAAAATGTTAGTAATAATGTCATAATTACGAATCTGTATTCGGTTTGTCAAGATATATTTGTAGATGAAAGTTAGCATTAGAAAAGTGAAGAAAGTAAAGTAAGAAAAGAAGATAGAATTTCAGTTTTAAGGGAGTATGCTTTGAGAAGTAATAAGTATTTAGAAAAGTGAAGAAGTAAAGTAAGAAAAGAAAATATAATTTCAGTTTTCGTAGCAAGCACTAAAATATAAGTTAGAATATCCAAAATGTTAGTAATAATGTCACAATTACGAATCTGTATTCGGTTTGTCAAGATATATTTGTAGATGAAAGTTAGCATTAGAAAAGTGAAGAAGTAAAGTAAGAAAAGAAGATAGAATTTCAGTTTTAAGGAGTATGCTTTGAGAAGTAATAAGTATTTAGAAAAGTGAAGAAGTAAAGTAAGAAAAGAAAATATAATTTCAGTTTTCGTAGCAAGCACTAAAATATAAGTTAGAATATCCAAAATGTTAGTAATAATGTCATAATTACGAATCTGTATTCGGTTTGTCAAGATATATTTGTAGATGAAAGTTAGCATTAGAAAAGTGAAGAAGTAAAGTAAGAAAAGAAGATAGAATTTCAGTTTTAAGGAGTATGCTTTGAGAAGTAATAAGTATTTAGAAAAGTGAAGAAGTAAAGTAAGAAAAGAAAATATAATTTCAGTTTTCGTAGCAAGCACTAAAATATAAGTTAGAATATCCAAAATGTTAGTAATAATGTCATAATTACGAATCTGTATTCGGTTTGTCAAGATATATTTGTAGATGAAAGTTAGCATTAGAAAAGTGAAGAAGTAAAGTAAGAAAAGAAGATAGAATTTCAGTTTTAAGGAGTATGCTTTGAGAAGTAATAAGTATTTAGAAAAGTGAAGAAGGTAAAGTAAGAAAAGAAAATATAATTTCAGTTTTCGTAGCAAGCACTAAAATATAAGTTAGAATATCCAAAATGTTAGTAATAATGTCATAATTACGAATCTGTATTCGGTTTGTCAAGATATATTTGTAGATTGAAAGTTAGCATTAGAAAAGTGAAGAAGTAAAGTAAGAAAAGAAGATAGAATTTCAGTTTTAAGGAGTATGCTTTGAGAAGTAATAAGTATTTAGAAAAGTGAAGAAGTAAAGTAAGAAAAGAAAATATAATTTCAGTTTTCGTAGCAAGCACTAAAATATAAGTTAGAATATCCAAAATGTTAGTAATAATGTCACAATTACGAATCTGTATTCGGTTTGTCAAGATATATTTGTAGATGAAAGTTAGCATTAGAAAAGTGAAGAAGTAAAGTAAGAAAAGAAGATAGAATTTCAGTTTTTAAGGAGTATGCTTTGAGAAGTAATAAGTATTTAGAAAAGTGAAGAAGTAAAGTAAGAAAAGAAAATATAATTTCAGTTTTCGTAGCAAGCACTAAAATATAAGTTAGAATATCCAAAATGTTAGTAATAATGTCATAATTACGAATCTGTATTCGGTTTGTCAAGATATATTTTGTAGATGAAAGTTAGCATTAGAAAAGTGAAGAAGTAAAGTAAGAAAAGAAGATAGAATTTCAGTTTTAAGGAGTATGCTTTGAGAAGTAATAAGTATTTAGAAAAGTGAAGAAGTAAAGTAAGAAAAGAAAATATAATTTCAGTTTTCGTAGCAAGCACTAAAATATAAGTTAGAATATCCAAAATGTTAGTAATAATGTCACAATTACGAATCTGTATTCGGTTTGTCAAGATATATTTGTAGATGAAAGTTAGCATTAGAAAAGTGAAGAAGTAAAGTAAGAAAAGAAGATAGAATTTCAGTTTTAAGGAGTATGCTTTGAGAAGTAATAAGTATTTAGAAAAGTGAAGAAGTAAAGTAAGAAAAGAAAATATAATTTCAGTTTTCGTAGCAAGCACTAAAATATAAGTTAGAATATCCAAAATGTTAGTAATAATGTCATAATTACGAATCTGTATTCGGTTTGTCAAGATATATTTGTAGATGAAAGTTAGCATTAGAAAAGTGAAGAAGTAAAGTAAGAAAAGAAGATAGAATTTCAGTTTTAAGGAGTATGCTTTGAGAAGTAATAAGTATTTAGAAAAGTGAAGAAGTAAAGTAAGAAAAGAAAATATAATTTCAGTTTTCGTAGCAAGCACTAAAATATAAGTTAGAATATCCAAAATGTTAGTAATAATGTCATAATTACGAATCTGTATTCGGTTTGTCAAGATATATTTGTAGATGAAAGTTAGCATTAGAAAAAGTGAAGAAGTAAAGTAAGAAAAGAAGATAGAATTTCAGTTTTAAGGAGTATGCTTTGAGAAGTAATAAGTATTTAGAAAAGTGAAGAAGTAAAGTAAGAAAAGAAAATATAATTTCAGTTTTCGTAGCAAGCACTAAAATATAAGTTAGAATATCCAAAATGTTAGTAATAATGTCCACAATTACGAATCTGTATTCGGTTTGTCAAGATATATTTGTAGATGAAAGTTAGCATTAGAAAAAGTGAAGAAGTAAAGTAAGAAAAGAAGATAGAATTTCAGTTTTAAGGAGTATGCTTTGAGAAGTAATAAGTATTTAGAAAAGTGAAGAAGTAAAGTAAGAAAAGAAAATATAATTTCAGTTTTCGTAGCAAGCACTAAAATATAAGTTAGAATATCCAAAATGTTAGTAATAATGTCATAATTACGAATCTGTATTCGGTTTGTCAAGATATATTTGTAGATGAAAGTTAGCATTAGAAAAGTGAAGAAGTAAAGTAAGAAAAGAAGATAGAATTTCAGTTTTAAGGAGTATGCTTTGAGAAGTAATAAGTATTTAGAAAAGTGAAGAAGTAAAGTAAGAAAAGAAAATATAATTTCAGTTTTCGTAGCAAGCACTAAAATATAAGTTAGAATATCCAAAATGTTAGTAAATAATGTCATAATTACGAATCTGTATTCGGTTTGTCAAGATATATTTGTAGATGAAAGTTAGCATTAGAAAAGTGAAGAAGTAAAGTAAGAAAAGAAGATAGAATTTCAGTTTTAAGGAGTATGCTTTGAGAAGTAATAAGTATTTAGAAAAGTGAAGAAGTAAAGTAAGAAAAGAAAATATAATTTTCAGTTTTCGTAGCAAGCACTAAAATATAAGTTAGAATATCCAAAATGTTAGTAATAATGTCATAATTACGAATCTGTATTCGGTTTGTCAAGATATATTTGTAGATGAAAGTTAGCATTAGAAAAGTGAAGAAGTAAAGTAAGAAAAGAAGATAGAATTTCAGTTTTAAGGAGTATGCTTTGAGAAGTAATAAGTATTTAGAAAAGTGAAGAAGTAAAGTAAGAAAAGAAAATATAATTTCAGTTTTCGTAGCAAGCACTAAAATATAAGTTAGAATATCCAAAATGTTAGTAATAATGTCATAATTACGAATCTGTATTCGGTTTGTCAAGATATATTTGTAGATGAAAGTTAGCATTAGAAAAGTGAAGAAGTAAAGTAAGAAAAGAAGATAGAATTTCAGTTTTAAGGAGTATGCTTTGAGAAGTAATAAGTATTTAGAAAAGTGAAGAAGTAAAGTAAGAAAAGAAAATATAATTTCAGTTTTCGTAGCAAGCACTAAAATATAAGTTAGAATATCCAAAATGTTAGTAATAATGTCACAATTACGAATCTGTATTCGGTTTGTCAAGATATATTTGTAGATGAAAGTTAGCATTAGAAAAGTGAAGAAGTAAAGTAAGAAAAGAAGATAGAATTTCAGTTTTAAGGAGTATGCTTTGAGAAGTAATAAGTATTTAGAAAAGTGAAGAAGTAAAGTAAGAAAAGAAAATATAATTTCAGTTTTCGTAGCAAGCACTAAAATATAAGTTAGAATATCCAAAATGTTAGTAATAATGTCATAATTACGAATCTGTATTCGGTTTGTCAAGATATATTTGTAGATGAAAGTTAGCATTAGAAAAGTGAAGAAGTAAAGTAAGAAAAGAAGATAGAATTTCAGTTTTAAGTAGTATGCTTTGAGAAGTATTAAGTATTTAGAAAAGTGAAGAAGTAAAGTAAGAAAAGAATATCTAATGATAAGTATTCGTAGCAGTCACTAAAATATAAGTTAGAATATCCAAAATGTTAGTAATAATGTCATAATTACGAATCTGTATTCGGTTTGTCAAGATATATTTGTAGATGAAAGTTAGCATTAGAAAAAGTGAAGAAGTAAAGTAAGAAAAGAAGATAGAATTTCAGTTTTAAGGAGTATGCTTTGAGAAGTAATAAGTATTTAGAAAAGTGAAGAAGTAAAGTAAGAAAAGAAAATATAATTTCAGTTTTCGTAGCAAGCACTAAAATATAAGTTAGAATATCCAAAATGTTAGTAATAATGTCATAATTACGAATCTGTATTCGGTTTGTCAAGATATATTTGTAGATGAAAGTTAGCATTAGAAAAGTGAAGAAGTAAAGTAAGAAAAGAAGATAGAATTTCAGTTTTTAAGGAGTATGCTTTGAGAAGTAATAAGTATTTAGAAAAGTGAAGAAGTAAAGTAAGAAAAGAAAATATAATTTCAGTTTTCGTAGCAAGCACTAAAATATAAGTTAGAATATCCAAAATGTTAGTAATAATGTCATAATTACGAATCTGTATTCGGTTTGTCAAGATATATTTGTAGATGAAAGTTAGCATTAGAAAAGTGAAGAAGTAAAGTAAGAAAAGAAGATAGAATTTCAGTTTTAAGGAGTATGCTTTGAGAAGTAATAAGTATTTAGAAAAGTGAAGAAGTAAAGTAAGAAAAGAAAATATAATTTCAGTTTTCGTAGCAAGCACTAAAATATAAGTTAGAATATCCAAAATGTTAGTAATAATGTCATAATTACGAATCTGTATTCGGTTTGTCAAGATATATTTGTAGATGAAAGTTAGCATTAGAAAAGTGAAGAAGTAAAGTAAGAAAAGAAGATAGAATTTCAGTTTTAAGGAGTATGCTTTGAGAAGTAATAAGTATTTAGAAAAAGTGAAGAAGTAAAGTAAGAAAAGAAAATATAATTTCAGTTTTCGTAGCAAGCACTAAAATATAAGTTAGAATATCCAAAATGTTAGTAATAATGTCACAATTACGAATCTGTATTCGGTTTGTCAAGATATATTTGTAGATGAAAGTTAGCATTAGAAAAGTGAAGAAGTAAAGTAAGAAAAGAAGATAGAATTTCAGTTTTAAGGAGTATGCTTTGAGAAGTAATAAGTATTTAGAAAAGTGAAGAAGTAAAGTAAGAAAAGAAAATATAATTTCAGTTTTCGTAGCAAGCACTAAAATATAAGTTAGAATATCCAAAATGTTAGTAATAATGTCATAATTACGAATCTGTATTCGGTTTGTCAAGATATATTTTGTAGATGAAAGTTAGCATTAGAAAAGTGAAGAAGTAAAGTAAGAAAAGAAGATAGAATTTCAGTTTTAAGTAGTATGCTTTGAGAAGTATTAAGTATTTAGAAAAGTGAAGAAGTAAAGTAAGAAAAGAAATATCTAATGATAAGTATTCGTAGCAGTCACTAAAATATAAGTTAGAATATCCAAAATGTTAGTAATAATGTCATAATTACGAATCTGTATTCGGTTTGTCCAAGATATATTTGTAGATGAAAGTTAGCATTAGAAAAGTGAAGAAGTAAAGTAAGAAAAGAAGATAGAATTTCAGTTTTAAGGAGTATGCTTTGAGAAGTAATAAGTATTTAGAAAAGTGAAGAAGTAAAGTAAGAAAAGAAAATATAATTTCAGTTTTCGTAGCAAGCACTAAAATATAAGTTAGAATATCCAAAATGTTAGTAATAATGTCATAATTACGAATCTGTATTCGGTTTGTCAAGATATATTTGTAGATGAAAGTTAGCATTAGAAAAGTGAAGAAGTAAAGTAAGAAAAGAAAATATAATTTCAGTTTTCGTAGCAAGCACTAAAATATAAGTTAGAATATCCAAAATGTTAGTAATAATGTCACAATTACGAATCTGTATTCGGTTTGTCAAGATATATTTGTAGATGAAAGTTAGCATTAGAAAAGTGAAGAAGTAAAGTAAGAAAAGAAGATAGAATTTCAGTTTTAAGGAGTATGCTTTGAGAAGTAATAAGTATTTAGAAAAGTGAAGAAGTAAAGTAAGAAAAGAAAATATAATTTCAGTTTTCGTAGCAAGCACTAAAATATAAGTTAGAATATCCAAAATGTTAGTAATAATGTCATAATTACGAATCTGTATTCGGTTTGTCAAGATATATTTGTAGATGAAAGTTAGCAATTAGAAAAGTGAAGAAGTAAAGTAAGAAAAGAAGATAGAATTTCAGTTTTAAGGAGTATGCTTTGAGAAGTAATAAGTATTTAGAAAAGTGAAGAAGTAAAGTAAGAAAAGAAAATATAATTTCAGTTTTCGTAGCAAGCACTAAAATATAAGTTAGAATATCCAAAATGTTAGTAATAATGTCATAATTACGAATCTGTAATTCGGTTTGTCAAGATATATTTTGTAGATGAAAGTTAGCATTAGAAAAGTGAAGAAGTAAAGTAAGAAAAAGAAAATATAATTTCAGTTTTCGTAGCAAGCACTAAAATATAAGTTAGAATATCCAAAATGTTAGTAATAATGTCACAATTACGAATCTGTATTCGGTTTGTCAAGATATATTTGTAGATGAAAGTTAGCATTAGAAAAGTGAAGAAGTAAAGTAAGAAAAGAAGATAGAATTTCAGTTTTAAGGAGTATGCTTTGAGAAGTAATAAGTATTTAGAAAAGTGAAGAAGTAAAGTAAGAAAAGAAAATATAATTTCAGTTTTCGTAGCAAGCACTAAAATATAAGTTAGAATATCCAAAATGTTAGTAATAATGTCACAATTACGAATCTGTATTCGGTTTGTCAAGATATATTTGTAGATGAAAGTTAGCATTAGAAAAGTGAAGAAGTAAAGTAAGAAAAGAAGATAGAATTTCAGTTTTAAGGAGTATGCTTTGAGAAGTAATAAGTATTTAGAAAAGTGAAGAAGTAAAGTAAGAAAAGAAAATATAATTTCAGTTTTCGTAGCAAGCACTAAAAATATAAGTTAGAATATCCAAAATGTTAGTAATAATGTCACAATTACGAATCTGTATTCGGTTTGTCAAGATATATTTGTAGATGAAAGTTAGCATTAGAAAAGTGAAGAAGTAAAGTAAGAAAAGAAGATAGAATTTCAGTTTTAAGGAGTATGCTTTGAGAAGTAATAAGTATTTAGAAAAGTGAAGAAGTAAAGTAAGAAAAGAAAATATAATTTCAGTTTTCGTAGCAAGCACTAAAATATAAGTTAGAATATCCAAAATGTTAGTAATAATGTCATAATTACGAATCTGTATTCGGTTTGTCAAGATATATTTGTAGATGAAAGTTAGCATTAGAAAAGTGAAGAAGTAAAGTAAGAAAAGAAGATAGAATTTCAGTTTTAAGGAGTATGCTTTGAGAAGTAATAAGTATTTAGAAAAGTGAAGAAGTAAAGTAAGAAAAGAAAATATAATTTCAGTTTTTCGTAGCAAGCACTAAAATATAAGTTAGAATATCCAAAATGTTAGTAATAATGTCATAATTACGAATCTGTATTCGGTTTGTCAAGATATATTTGTAGATGAAAGTTAGCATTAGAAAAGTGAAGAAGTAAAGTAAGAAAAGAAGATAGAATTTCAGTTTTAAGGAGTATGCCTTTGAGAAGTAATAAGTATTTAGAAAAGTGAAGAAGTAAAGTAAGAAAAGAAAATATAATTTCAGTTTTCGTAGCAAGCACTAAAATATAAGTTAGAATATCCAAAATGTTAGTAATAATGTCACAATTACGAATCTGTATTCGGTTTGTCAAGATATATTTGTAGATGAAAGTTAGCATTAGAAAAGTGAAGAAGTAAAGTAAGAAAAGAAGATAGAATTTCAGTTTTAAGGAGTATGCTTTGAGAAGTAATAAGTATTTAGAAAAGTGAAGAAGTAAAGTAAGAAAAGAAAATATAATTTCAGTTTTCGTAGCAAGCACTAAAATATAAGTTAGAATATCCAAAATGTTAGTAATAATGTCATAATTACGAATCTGTATTCGGTTTGTCAAGATATATTTGTAGATGAAAGTTAGCATTAGAAAAGTGAAGAAGTAAAGTAAGAAAAGAAGATAGAATTTCAGTTTTAAGGAGTATGCTTTGAGAAGTAATAAGTATTTAGAAAAGTGAAGAAGTAAAGTAAGAAAAGAAAATATAATTTCAGTTTTCGTAGCAAGCACTAAAATATAAGTTAGAATATCCAAAATGTTAGTAATAATGTCATAATTACGAATCTGTATTCGGTTTGTCAAGATATATTTGTAGATGAAAGTTAGCATTAGAAAAGTGAAGAAGTAAAGTAAGAAAAGAAGATAGAATTTCAGTTTTAAGGAGTATGCTTTGAGAAGTAATAAGTATTTAGAAAAGTGAAGAAGTAAAGTAAGAAAAGAAAATATAATTTCAGTTTTCGTAGCAAGCACTAAAATATAAGTTAGAATATCCAAAATGTTAGTAATAATGTCACAATTACGAATCTGTATTCGGTTTGTCAAAGATATATTTGTAGATGAAAGTTAGCATTAGAAAAGTGAAGAAGTAAAGTAAGAAAAGAAGATAGAATTTCAGTTTTAAGGAGTATGCTTTGAGAAGTAATAAGTATTTAGAAAAGTGAAGAAGTAAAGTAAGAAAAGAAAATATAATTTCAGTTTTCGTAGCAAGCACTAAAATATAAGTTAGAATATCCAAAATGTTAGTAATAATGTCATAATTACGAATCTGTATTCGGTTTGTCAAGATATATTTGTAGATGAAAGGTTAGCATTAGAAAAGTGAAGAAGTAAAGTAAGAAAAGAAGATAGAATTTCAGTTTTAAGGAGTATGCTTTGAGAAGTAATAAGTATTTAGAAAAGTGAAGAAGTAAAGTAAGAAAAGAAAATATAATTTCAGTTTTCGTAGCAAGCACTAAAATATAAGTTAGAATATCCAAAATGTTAGTAATAATGTCATAATTACGAATCTGTATTCGGTTTGTCAAGATATATTTGTAGATGAAAGTTAGCATTAGAAAAGTGAAGAAGTAAAGTAAGAAAAGAAGATAGAATTTCAGTTTTAAGGAGTATGCTTTGAGAAGTAATAAGTATTTAGAAAAGTGAAGAAGTAAAGTAAGAAAAGAAAATATAATTTCAGTTTTCGTAGCAAGCACTAAAATATAAGTTAGAATATCCAAAATGTTAGTAATAATGTCACAATTACGAATCTGTATTCGGTTTGTCAAGATATATTTGTAGATGAAAGTTAGCATTAGAAAAGTGAAGAAGTAAAGTAAGAAAAGAAGATAGAATTTCAGTTTTAAGGAGTATGCTTTGAGAAGTAATAAGTATTTAGAAAAGTGAAGAAGTAAAGTAAGAAAAGAAAATATAATTTCAGTTTTCGTAGCAAGCACTAAAATATAAGTTAGAATATCCAAAATGTTAGTAATAATGTCATAATTACGAATCTGTATTCGGTTTGTCAAGATATATTTGTAGATGAAAGTTAGCATTAGAAAAGTGAAGAAGTAAAGTAAGAAAAGAAGATAGAATTTCAGTTTTAAGGAGTATGCTTTGAGAAGTAATAAGTATTTAGAAAAGGTGAAGAAGTAAAGTAAGAAAAGAAAAATATAATTTCAGTTTTCGTAGCAAGCACTAAAATATAAGTTAGAATATCCAAAAATGTTAGTAATAATGTCATAATTACGAATCTGTATTCGGTTTGTCAAGATATATTTGTAGATGAAAGTTAGCATTAGAAAAGTGAAGAAGTAAAGTAAGAAAAGAAGATAGAATTTCAGTTTTAAGGAGTATGCTTTGAGAAGTAATAAGTATTTAGAAAAGTGAAGAAGTAAAGTAAGAAAAGAAAATATAATTTCAGTTTTCGTAGCAAGCACTAAAATATAAGTTAGAATATCCAAAATGTTAGTAATAATGTCACAATTACGAATCTGTATTCGGTTTGTCAAGATATATTTGTAGATGAAAGTTAGCATTAGAAAAGTGAAGAAGTAAAGTAAGAAAAGAAGATAGAATTTCAGTTTTAAGGAGTATGCTTTGAGAAGTAATAAGTATTTAGAAAAGTGAAGAAGTAAAGTAAGAAAAGAAAATATAATTTCAGTTTTCGTAGCAAGCACTAAAATATAAGTTAGAATATCCAAAATGTTAGTAATAATGTCCATAATTACGAATCTGTATTCGGTTTGTCAAGATATATTTGTAGATGAAAGTTAGCATTAGAAAAGTGAAGAAGTAAAGTAAGAAAAGAAGATAGAATTTCAGTTTTAAGGAGTATGCTTTGAGAAGTAATAAGTATTTAGAAAAGTGAAGAAGTAAAGTAAGAAAAGAAAATATAATTTCAGTTTTTCGTAGCAAGCACTAAAATATAAGTTAGAATATCCAAAATGTTAGTAATAATGTCATAATTACGAATCTGTATTCGGTTTGTCAAGATATATTTGTAGATGAAAGTTAGCATTAGAAAAGTGAAGAAGTAAAGTAAGAAAAGAAGATAGAATTTCAGTTTTAAAGGAGTATGCTTTGAGAAGTAATAAGTATTTAGAAAAGTGAAGAAGTAAAGTAAGAAAAGAAAATATAATTTCAGTTTTCGTAGCAAGCACTAAAATATAAGTTAGAATATCCAAAATGTTAGTAATAATGTCATAATTACGAATCTGTATTCGGTTTGTCAAGATATATTTGTAGATGAAAGTTAGCATTAGAAAAGTGAAGAAGTAAAGTAAGAAAAGAAGATAGAATTTCAGTTTTAAGGAGTATGCTTTGAGAAGTAATAAGTATTTAGAAAAGTGAAGAAGTAAAAGTAAGAAAAGAAAATATAATTTCAGTTTTCGTAGCAAGCACTAAAATATAAGTTAGAATATCCAAAATGTTAGTAATAATGTCACAATTACGAATCTGTATTCGGTTTGTCAAGATATATTTGTAGATGAAAGTTAGCATTAGAAAAGTGAAGAAGTAAAGTAAGAAAAGAAGATAGAATTTCAGTTTTAAGGAGTATGCTTTGAGAAGTAATAAGTATTTAGAAAAGTGAAGAAGTAAAGTAAGAAAAGAAAATATAATTTCAGTTTTCGTAGCAAGCACTAAAATATAAGTTAGAATATCCAAAATGTTAGTAATAATGTCATAATTACGAATCTGTATTCGGTTTGTCAAGATATATTTGTAGATGAAAGTTAGCATTAGAAAAGTGAAGAAGTAAAGTAAGAAAAGAAGATAGAATTTCAGTTTTAAGGAGTATGCTTTGAGAAGTAATAAGTATTTAGAAAAGTGAAGAAGTAAAGTAAGAAAAGAAAATATAATTTCAGTTTTCGTAGCAAGCACTAAAATATAAGTTAGAATATCCAAAATGTTAGTAATAATGTCATAATTACGAATCTGTATTCGGTTTGTCAAGATATATTTGTAGATGAAAGTTAGCATTAGAAAAGTGAAGAAGTAAAGTAAGAAAAGAAGATAGAATTTCAGTTTTAAGGAGTATGCTTTGAGAAGTAATAAGTATTTAGAAAAGTGAAGAAGTAAAGTAAGAAAAGAAAATATAATTTCAGTTTTCGTAGCAAGCACTAAAATATAAGTTAGAATATCCAAAATGTTAGTAATAATGTCACAATTACGAATCTGTATTCGGTTTGTCAAGATATATTTGTAGATGAAAGTTAGCATTAGAAAAGTGAAGAAGTAAAGTAAGAAAAGAAGATAGAATTTCAGTTTTAAGGAGTATGCTTTGAGA
>CAMPDV010004203.1:0-40048 GCA_946699065.1 Loxodes magnus | reverse complement strand
AACTTATATTTTAGTGCTTGCTACGAAAACTTATCATTAGATATTCTTTTCTTACTTTACTTCTTCACTTTTCTATAGACTAACTTTCATCTACAAGCATATCTTGACTAACCGAATACAGATTCGTAATTATTATAATATTACTAACATTTTGGATATTCTAACTTATATTTTAGTGCTTGCTACGAAAACTTATCATTAGATATTCTTTTCTTACTTTACTTCTTCACTTTTCTATAGACTAACTTTCATCTACAAGCATATCTTGACTAACCGAATACAGATTCGTAATTATTATAATATTACTAACATTTTGGATATTCTAACTTATATTTTAGTGCTTGCTACGCAAACTTATCATTAGATATTCTTTTCTTACTTTACTTCTTCTCTTTTCAAATTACTTATTACTTCTCAAAGCATACTCCTTAAAACTGAAATTCTATCTTCTTTTCTTACTTTACTTCTTCACTTTTCTATAGGCTAACTTTCATCTACAAGCATATCTTGACTAACCGAATACAGATTCGTAATTATTATAATATTACTAACATTTTGGATATTCTAACTTATATTTTAGTGCTTGCTACGCAAACTTATCATTAGATATTCTTTTCTTACTTTACTTCTTCTCTTTTCAAATTACTTATTACTTCTCAAAGCATACTCCTTAAAACTGAAATTCTATCTTCTTTTCTTACTTTACTTCTTCACTTTTCTATAGGCTAACTTTCATCTACAAGCATATCTTGACTAACCGAATACAGATTCGTAATTATTATAATATTACTAACATTTTGGATATTCTAACTTATATTTTAGTGCTTGCTACGCAAACTTATCATTAGATATTCTTTTCTTACTTTACTTCTTCTCTTTTCAAATTACTTATTACTTCTCAAAGCATACTCCTTAAAACTGAAATTCTATCTTCTTTTCTTACTTTACTTCTTCACTTTTCTATAGGCTAACTTTCATCTACAAGCATATCTTGACTAACCGAATACAGATTCGTAATTATTATAATATTACTAACATTTTGGATATTCTAACTTATATTTTAGTGCTTGCTACGCAAACTTATCATTAGATATTCTTTTCTTACTTTACTTCTTCTCTTTTCAAATTACTTATTACTTCTCAAAGCATACTCCTTAAAACTGAAATTCTATCTTCTTTTCTTACTTTACTTCTTCACTTTTCTATAGGCTAACTTTCATCTACAAGCATATCTTGACAAAACGAATACAGATTCGTAATTGTGACATAATTACTAACATTTTGGATATTCTAACTTATATTTTAGTGCTTGCTACGAAAACTTATCATTAGGAATTCTTTTCTTACTTAAATTATTCGATTTTCAAAATACTTATTACTTCTCAAAGCATACTCCTTAAAACTAAAATTCTATCTTCTTCCTTACTTTACTTATTCACTTTTCTAATGCTAACTTTTATCTACAAGCATATCTTGACAAAACGAATACAGATTCATAATTATAATATTATTACTAACATTTTGGATATTCTAACTTATATTTTAGTGCTTGCTACGAAAACTTATCATTAGGAATTCTTTTCTTACTTTACTTCTTCACTTTTCAAAATACTTATTACTTCTCAAAGCATACTCTTTAAAACTGAAAGGCTTTCTTCTTTTCTTACTTAAATTATTCGATTTTCAAAATACTTATTACTTCTCAAAGCATACTCCTTAAAACTCAAATTCTATCTTCTTTTCTTACTTTACTTCTTCACTTTTCAAAATACTTATTACTTCTCAAAGCATACTCCTTAAAACTGAAAGGCTTTCTTCTTTTCTTACTTAAATTATTCGATTTTCAAAATACTTATTACTTCTCAAAGCATACTCCTTAAAACTAAAATTCTATCTTCTTCCTTACTTTACTTATTCACTTTTCTAATGCTAACTTTTATCTACAAGCATATCTTGACAAAACGAATACAGATTCATAATTATAATATTATTACTAACATTTTGGATATTCTAACTTATATTTTAGTGCTTGCTACGAAAACTTATCATTAGGAATTCTTTTCTTACTTTACTTCTTCACTTTTCTAAATACTTATTACTTCTCAAAGCATACTCCTTAAAACTAAAATTCTATCTTCTTCCTTACTTTACTTATTCACTTTTCTAATGCTAACTTTTATCTACAAGCATATCTTGACAAAACGAATACAGATTCATAATTATAATATTATTACTAACATTTTGGATATTCTAACTTATATTTTAGTGCTTGCTACGAAAACTTATCATTAGGAATTCTTTTCTTACTTTACTTCTTCACTTTTCTAAATACTTATTACTTCTCAAAGCATACTCCTTAAAACTAAAATTCTATCTTCTTCCTTACTTTACTTATTCACTTTTCTAATGCTAACTTTTATCTACAAGCATATCTTGACAAAACGAATACAGATTCATAATTATAATATTATTACTAACATTTTGGATATTCTAACTTATATTTTAGTGCTTGCTACGAAAACTTATCATTAGGAATTCTTTTCTTACTTTACTTCTTCACTTTTCTAAATACTTATTACTTCTCAAAGCATACTCTTTAAAACTGAAAGGCTTTCTTCTTTTCTTACTTAAATTATTCGATTTTCAAAATACTTATTACTTCTCAAAGCATACTCCTTAAAACTCAAATTCTATCTTCTTTTCTTACTTTACTTCTTCACTTTTCAAAATACTTATTACTTCTCAAAGCATACTCCTTAAAACTGAAAGGCTTTCTTTTTTTCTTACTTAAATTATTCGATTTTCAAAATACTTATTACTTCTCAAAGCATACTCCTTAAAACTAAAATTCTATCTTCTTCCTTACTTTACTTATTCACTTTTCTAATGCTAACTTTTATCTACAAGCATATCTTGACAAAACGAATACAGATTCATAATTATAATATTATTACTAACATTTTGGATATTCTAACTTATATTTTAGTGCTTGCTACGAAAACTTATCATTAGGAATTCTTTTCTTACTTAAATTATTCGATTTTCAAAATACTTATTACTTCTCAAAGCATACTCCTTAAAACTAAAATTCTATCTTCTTCCTTACTTTACTTATTCACTTTTCTAATGCTAACTTTTATCTACAAGCATATCTTGACAAAACGAATACAGATTCATAATTATAATATTATTACTAACATTTTGGATATTCTAACTTATATTTTAGTGCTTGCTACGAAAACTTATCATTAGGAATTCTTTTCTTACTTTACTTCTTCACTTTTCTAAATACTTATTACTTCTCAAAGCATACTCTTTAAAACTGAAAGGCTTTCTTCTTTTCTTACTTAAATTATTCGATTTTCAAAATACTTATTACTTCTCAAAGCATACTCCTTAAAACTCAAATTCTATCTTCTTTTCTTACTTTACTTCTTCACTTTTCAAAATACTTATTACTTCTCAAAGCATACTCCTTAAAACTGAAAGGCTTTCTTTTTTTCTTACTTAAATTATTCGATTTTCAAAATACTTATTACTTCTCAAAGCATACTCCTTAAAACTAAAATTCTATCTTCTTCCTTACTTTACTTATTCACTTTTCTAATGCTAACTTTTATCTACAAGCATATCTTGACAAAACGAATACAGATTCATAATTATAATATTATTACTAACATTTTGGATATTCTAACTTATATTTTAGTGCTTGCTACGAAAACTTATCATTAGGAATTCTTTTCTTACTTAAATTATTCGATTTTCAAAATACTTATTACTTCTCAAAGCATACTCCTTAAAACTAAAATTCTATCTTCTTCCTTACTTTACTTATTCACTTTTCTAATGCTAACTTTTATCTACAAGCATATCTTGACAAAACGAATACAGATTCATAATTATAATATTATTACTAACATTTTGGATATTCTAACTTATATTTTAGTGCTTGCTACGAAAACTTATCATTAGGAATTCTTTTCTTACTTTACTTCTTCACTTTTCAAAATACTTATTACTTCTCAAAGCATACTCTTTAAAACTGAAAGGCTTTCTTCTTTTCTTACTTAAATTATTCGATTTTCAAAATACTTATTACTTCTCAAAGCATACTCCTTAAAACTAAAATTCTATCTTCTTCCTTACTTTACTTATTCACTTTTCTAATGCTAACTTTTATCTACAAGCATATCTTGACAAAACGAATACAGATTCATAATTATAATATTATTACTAACATTTTGGATATTCTAACTTATATTTTAGTGCTTGCTACGAAAACTTATCATTAGGAATTCTTTTCTTACTTAAATTATTCGATTTTCAAAATACTTATTACTTCTCAAAGCATACTCCTTAAAACTCAAATTCTATCTTCTTTTCTTACTTTACTTCTTCACTTTTCAAAATACTTATTACTTCTCAAAGCATACTCCTTAAAACTGAAAGGCTTTCTTTTTTTCTTACTTAAATTATTCGATTTTCAAAATACTTATTACTTCTCAAAGCATACTCCTTAAAACTAAAATTCTATCTTCTTCCTTACTTTACTTATTCACTTTTCTAATGCTAACTTTTATCTACAAGCATATCTTGACAAAACGAATACAGATTCATAATTATAATATTATTACTAACATTTTGGATATTCTAAATTATTTTAGTGCTTGCTACGAAAACTTATCATTAGGAATTCTTTTCTTACTTAAATTATTCGATTTTCAAAATACTTATTACTTCTCAAAGCATACTCCTTAAAACTCAAATTCTATCTTCTTTTCTTACTTTACTTCTTCACTTTTCAAAATACTTATTACTTCTCAAAGCATACTCCTTAAAACTGAAAGGCTTTCTTTTTTTCTTACTTAAATTATTCGATTTTCAAAATACTTATTACTTCTCAAAGCATACTCCTTAAAACTAAAATTCTATCTTCTTCCTTACTTTACTTATTCACTTTTCTAATGCTAACTTTTATCTACAAGCATATCTTGACAAAACGAATACAGATTCATAATTATAATATTATTACTAACATTTTGGATATTCTAACTTATATTTTAGTGCTTGCTACGAAAACTTATCATTAGGAATTCTTTTCTTACTTAAATTATTCGATTTTCAAAATACTTATTACTTCTCAAAGCATACTCCTTAAAACTCAAATTCTATCTTCTTTTCTTACTTTACTTCTTCACTTTTCAAAATACTTATTACTTCTCAAAGCATACTCCTTAAAACTGAAAGGCTTTCTTTTTTTCTTACTTAAATTATTCGATTTTCAAAATACTTATTACTTCTCAAAGCATACTCCTTAAAACTAAAATTCTATCTTCTTCCTTACTTTACTTATTCACTTTTCTAATGCTAACTTTTATCTACAAGCATATCTTGACAAAACGAATACAGATTCATAATTATAATATTATTACTAACATTTTGGATATTCTAAATTATTTTAGTGCTTGCTACGAAAACTTATCATTAGGAATTCTTTTCTTACTTAAATTATTCGATTTTCAAAATACTTATTACTTCTCAAAGCATACTCCTTAAAACTCAAATTCTATCTTCTTTTCTTACTTTACTTCTTCACTTTTCAAAATACTTATTACTTCTCAAAGCATACTCCTTAAAACTGAAAGGCTTTCTTTTTTTCTTACTTAAATTATTCGATTTTCAAAATACTTATTACTTCTCAAAGCATACTCCTTAAAACTAAAATTCTATCTTCTTCCTTACTTTACTTATTCACTTTTCTAATGCTAACTTTTATCTACAAGCATATCTTGACAAAACGAATACAGATTCATAATTATAATATTATTACTAACATTTTGGATATTCTAACTTATATTTTAGTGCTTGCTACGAAAACTTATCATTAGGAATTCTTTTCTTACTTAAATTATTCGATTTTCAAAATACTTATTACTTCTCAAAGCATACTCCTTAAAACTCAAATTCTATCTTCTTTTCTTACTTTACTTCTTCACTTTTCAAAATACTTATTACTTCTCAAAGCATACTCCTTAAAACTGAAAGGCTTTCTTTTTTTCTTACTTAAATTATTCGATTTTCAAAATACTTATTACTTCTCAAAGCATACTCCTTAAAACTAAAATTCTATCTTCTTCCTTACTTTACTTATTCACTTTTCTAATGCTAACTTTTATCTACAAGCATATCTTGACAAAACGAATACAGATTCATAATTATAATATTATTACTAACATTTTGGATATTCTAAATTATTTTAGTGCTTGCTACGAAAACTTATCATTAGGAATTCTTTTCTTACTTAAATTATTCGATTTTCAAAATACTTATTACTTCTCAAAGCATACTCCTTAAAACTCAAATTCTATCTTCTTTTCTTACTTTACTTCTTCACTTTTCAAAATACTTATTACTTCTCAAAGCATACTCCTTAAAACTGAAAGGCTTTCTTTTTTTCTTACTTAAATTATTCGATTTTCAAAATACTTATTACTTCTCAAAGCATACTCCTTAAAACTAAAATTCTATCTTCTTCCTTACTTTACTTATTCACTTTTCTAATGCTAACTTTTATCTACAAGCATATCTTGACAAAACGAATACAGATTCATAATTATAATATTATTACTAACATTTTGGATATTCTAACTTATATTTTAGTGCTTGCTACGAAAACTTATCATTAGGAATTCTTTTCTTACTTAAATTATTCGATTTTCAAAATACTTATTACTTCTCAAAGCATACTCCTTAAAACTAAAATTCTATCTTCTTCCTTACTTTACTTATTCACTTTTCTAATGCTAACTTTTATCTACAAGCATATCTTGACAAAACGAATACAGATTCATAATTATAATATTATTACTAACATTTTGGATATTCTAACTTATATTTTAGTGCTTGCTACGAAAACTTATCATTAGGAATTCTTTTCTTACTTTACTTCTTCACTTTTCAAAATACTTATTACTTCTCAAAGCATACTCTTTAAAACTGAAAGGCTTTCTTCTTTTCTTACTTAAATTATTCGATTTTCAAAATACTTATTACTTCTCAAAGCATACTCCTTAAAACTCAAATTCTATCTTCTTTTCTTACTTTACTTCTTCACTTTTCAAAATACTTATTACTTCTCAAAGCATACTCCTTAAAACTGAAAGGCTTTCTTTTTTTCTTACTTAAATTATTCGATTTTCAAAATACTTATTACTTCTCAAAGCATACTCCTTAAAACTAAAATTCTATCTTCTTCCTTACTTTACTTATTCACTTTTCTAATGCTAACTTTTATCTACAAGCATATCTTGACAAAACGAATACAGATTCATAATTATAATATTATTACTAACATTTTGGATATTCTAAATTATTTTAGTGCTTGCTACGAAAACTTATCATTAGGAATTCTTTTCTTACTTAAATTATTCGATTTTCAAAATACTTATTACTTCTCAAAGCATACTCCTTAAAACTCAAATTCTATCTTCTTTTCTTACTTTACTTCTTCACTTTTCAAAATACTTATTACTTCTCAAAGCATACTCCTTAAAACTGAAAGGCTTTCTTTTTTTCTTACTTAAATTATTCGATTTTCAAAATACTTATTACTTCTCAAAGCATACTCCTTAAAACTAAAATTCTATCTTCTTCCTTACTTTACTTATTCACTTTTCTAATGCTAACTTTTATCTACAAGCATATCTTGACAAAACGAATACAGATTCATAATTATAATATTATTACTAACATTTTGGATATTCTAACTTATATTTTAGTGCTTGCTACGAAAACTTATCATTAGGAATTCTTTTCTTACTTAAATTATTCGATTTTCAAAATACTTATTACTTCTCAAAGCATACTCCTTAAAACTAAAATTCTATCTTCTTCCTTACTTTACTTATTCACTTTTCTAATGCTAACTTTTATCTACAAGCATATCTTGACAAAACGAATACAGATTCATAATTATAATATTATTACTAACATTTTGGATATTCTAACTTATATTTTAGTGCTTGCTACGAAAACTTATCATTAGGAATTCTTTTCTTACTTTACTTCTTCACTTTTCAAAATACTTATTACTTCTCAAAGCATACTCTTTAAAACTGAAAGGCTTTCTTCTTTTCTTACTTAAATTATTCGATTTTCAAAATACTTATTACTTCTCAAAGCATACTCCTTAAAACTCAAATTCTATCTTCTTTTCTTACTTTACTTCTTCACTTTTCAAAATACTTATTACTTCTCAAAGCATACTCCTTAAAACTGAAAGGCTTTCTTTTTTTCTTACTTAAATTATTCGATTTTCAAAATACTTATTACTTCTCAAAGCATACTCCTTAAAACTAAAATTCTATCTTCTTCCTTACTTTACTTATTCACTTTTCTAATGCTAACTTTTATCTACAAGCATATCTTGACAAAACGAATACAGATTCATAATTATAATATTATTACTAACATTTTGGATATTCTAACTTATATTTTAGTGCTTGCTACGAAAACTTATCATTAGGAATTCTTTTCTTACTTAAATTATTCGATTTTCAAAATACTTATTACTTCTCAAAGCATACTCCTTAAAACTCAAATTCTATCTTCTTTTCTTACTTTACTTCTTCACTTTTCAAAATACTTATTACTTCTCAAAGCATACTCCTTAAAACTGAAAGGCTTTCTTTTTTTCTTACTTAAATTATTCGATTTTCAAAATACTTATTACTTCTCAAAGCATACTCCTTAAAACTAAAATTCTATCTTCTTCCTTACTTTACTTATTCACTTTTCTAATGCTAACTTTTATCTACAAGCATATCTTGACAAAACGAATACAGATTCATAATTATAATATTATTACTAACATTTTGGATATTCTAAATTATTTTAGTGCTTGCTACGAAAACTTATCATTAGGAATTCTTTTCTTACTTAAATTATTCGATTTTCAAAATACTTATTACTTCTCAAAGCATACTCCTTAAAACTCAAATTCTATCTTCTTTTCTTACTTTACTTCTTCACTTTTCAAAATACTTATTACTTCTCAAAGCATACTCCTTAAAACTGAAAGGCTTTCTTTTTTTCTTACTTAAATTATTCGATTTTCAAAATACTTATTACTTCTCAAAGCATACTCCTTAAAACTAAAATTCTATCTTCTTCCTTACTTTACTTATTCACTTTTCTAATGCTAACTTTTATCTACAAGCATATCTTGACAAAACGAATACAGATTCATAATTATAATATTATTACTAACATTTTGGATATTCTAACTTATATTTTAGTGCTTGCTACGAAAACTTATCATTAGGAATTCTTTTCTTACTTAAATTATTCGATTTTCAAAATACTTATTACTTCTCAAAGCATACTCCTTAAAACTAAAATTCTATCTTCTTCCTTACTTTACTTATTCACTTTTCTAATGCTAACTTTTATCTACAAGCATATCTTGACAAAACGAATACAGATTCATAATTATAATATTATTACTAACATTTTGGATATTCTAACTTATATTTTAGTGCTTGCTACGAAAACTTATCATTAGGAATTCTTTTCTTACTTTACTTCTTCACTTTTCAAAATACTTATTACTTCTCAAAGCATACTCTTTAAAACTGAAAGGCTTTCTTCTTTTCTTACTTAAATTATTCGATTTTCAAAATACTTATTACTTCTCAAAGCATACTCCTTAAAACTCAAATTCTATC
Organism: Loxodes magnus; assembly: GCA_946699065.1. Taxonomy (NCBI): domain Eukaryota; phylum Ciliophora; class Karyorelictea; order Loxodida; family Loxodidae; genus Loxodes; species Loxodes magnus. The sequence goes on along the minus strand of CAMPDV010004203.1, from coordinate 30,323 downwards.
TTCTTTTCTTACTTTACTTCTTCACTTTTCAAAATACTTATTACTTCTCAAAGCATACTCCTTAAAACTGAAAGGCTTTCTTCTTTTCTTACTTAAATTATTCGATTTTCAAAATACTTATTACTTCTCAAAGCATACTCCTTAAAACTAAAATTCTATCTTCTTCCTTACTTTACTTATTCACTTTTCTAATGCTAACTTTTATCTACAAGCATATCTTGACAAAACGAATACAGATTCATAATTATAATATTATTACTAACATTTTGGATATTCTAACTTATATTTTAGTGCTTGCTACGAAAACTTATCATTAGGAATTCTTTTCTTACTTTACTTCTTCACTTTTCTAAATACTTATTACTTCTCAAAGCATACTCCTTAAAACTAAAATTCTATCTTCTTCCTTACTTTACTTATTCACTTTTCTAATGCTAACTTTTATCTACAAGCATATCTTGACAAAACGAATACAGATTCATAATTATAATATTATTACTAACATTTTGGATATTCTAACTTATATTTTAGTGCTTGCTACGAAAACTTATCATTAGGAATTCTTTTCTTACTTTACTTCTTCACTTTTCTAAATACTTATTACTTCTCAAAGCATACTCTTTAAAACTGAAAGGCTTTCTTCTTTTCTTACTTAAATTATTCGATTTTCAAAATACTTATTACTTCTCAAAGCATACTCCTTAAAACTCAAATTCTATCTTCTTTTCTTACTTTACTTCTTCACTTTTCAAAATACTTATTACTTCTCAAAGCATACTCCTTAAAACTGAAAGGCTTTCTTTTTTTCTTACTTAAATTATTCGATTTTCAAAATACTTATTACTTCTCAAAGCATACTCCTTAAAACTAAAATTCTATCTTCTTCCTTACTTTACTTATTCACTTTTCTAATGCTAACTTTTATCTACAAGCATATCTTGACAAAACGAATACAGATTCATAATTATAATATTATTACTAACATTTTGGATATTCTAACTTATATTTTAGTGCTTGCTACGAAAACTTATCATTAGGAATTCTTTTCTTACTTAAATTATTCGATTTTCAAAATACTTATTACTTCTCAAAGCATACTCCTTAAAACTCAAATTCTATCTTCTTTTCTTACTTTACTTCTTCACTTTTCAAAATACTTATTACTTCTCAAAGCATACTCCTTAAAACTGAAAGGCTTTCTTTTTTTCTTACTTAAATTATTCGATTTTCAAAATACTTATTACTTCTCAAAGCATACTCCTTAAAACTAAAATTCTATCTTCTTCCTTACTTTACTTATTCACTTTTCTAATGCTAACTTTTATCTACAAGCATATCTTGACAAAACGAATACAGATTCATAATTATAATATTATTACTAACATTTTGGATATTCTAAATTATTTTAGTGCTTGCTACGAAAACTTATCATTAGGAATTCTTTTCTTACTTAAATTATTCGATTTTCAAAATACTTATTACTTCTCAAAGCATACTCCTTAAAACTCAAATTCTATCTTCTTTTCTTACTTTACTTCTTCACTTTTCAAAATACTTATTACTTCTCAAAGCATACTCCTTAAAACTGAAAGGCTTTCTTTTTTTCTTACTTAAATTATTCGATTTTCAAAATACTTATTACTTCTCAAAGCATACTCCTTAAAACTAAAATTCTATCTTCTTCCTTACTTTACTTATTCACTTTTCTAATGCTAACTTTTATCTACAAGCATATCTTGACAAAACGAATACAGATTCATAATTATAATATTATTACTAACATTTTGGATATTCTAACTTATATTTTAGTGCTTGCTACGAAAACTTATCATTAGGAATTCTTTTCTTACTTAAATTATTCGATTTTCAAAATACTTATTACTTCTCAAAGCATACTCCTTAAAACTAAAATTCTATCTTCTTCCTTACTTTACTTATTCACTTTTCTAATGCTAACTTTTATCTACAAGCATATCTTGACAAAACGAATACAGATTCATAATTATAATATTATTACTAACATTTTGGATATTCTAACTTATATTTTAGTGCTTGCTACGAAAACTTATCATTAGGAATTCTTTTCTTACTTTACTTCTTCACTTTTCAAAATACTTATTACTTCTCAAAGCATACTCTTTAAAACTGAAAGGCTTTCTTCTTTTCTTACTTAAATTATTCGATTTTCAAAATACTTATTACTTCTCAAAGCATACTCCTTAAAACTCAAATTCTATCTTCTTTTCTTACTTTACTTCTTCACTTTTCAAAATACTTATTACTTCTCAAAGCATACTCCTTAAAACTGAAAGGCTTTCTTCTTTTCTTACTTAAATTATTCGATTTTCAAAATACTTATTACTTCTCAAAGCATACTCCTTAAAACTAAAATTCTATCTTCTTCCTTACTTTACTTATTCACTTTTCTAATGCTAACTTTTATCTACAAGCATATCTTGACAAAACGAATACAGATTCATAATTATAATATTATTACTAACATTTTGGATATTCTAACTTATATTTTAGTGCTTGCTACGAAAACTTATCATTAGGAATTCTTTTCTTACTTTACTTCTTCACTTTTCTAAATACTTATTACTTCTCAAAGCATACTCCTTAAAACTAAAATTCTATCTTCTTCCTTACTTTACTTATTCACTTTTCTAATGCTAACTTTTATCTACAAGCATATCTTGACAAAACGAATACAGATTCATAATTATAATATTATTACTAACATTTTGGATATTCTAACTTATATTTTAGTGCTTGCTACGAAAACTTATCATTAGGAATTCTTTTCTTACTTTACTTCTTCACTTTTCTAAATACTTATTACTTCTCAAAGCATACTCTTTAAAACTGAAAGGCTTTCTTCTTTTCTTACTTAAATTATTCGATTTTCAAAATACTTATTACTTCTCAAAGCATACTCCTTAAAACTCAAATTCTATCTTCTTTTCTTACTTTACTTCTTCACTTTTCAAAATACTTATTACTTCTCAAAGCATACTCCTTAAAACTGAAAGGCTTTCTTTTTTTCTTACTTAAATTATTCGATTTTCAAAATACTTATTACTTCTCAAAGCATACTCCTTAAAACTAAAATTCTATCTTCTTCCTTACTTTACTTATTCACTTTTCTAATGCTAACTTTTATCTACAAGCATATCTTGACAAAACGAATACAGATTCATAATTATAATATTATTACTAACATTTTGGATATTCTAACTTATATTTTAGTGCTTGCTACGAAAACTTATCATTAGGAATTCTTTTCTTACTTTACTTCTTCACTTTTCTAAATACTTATTACTTCTCAAAGCATACTCCTTAAAACTAAAATTCTATCTTCTTCCTTACTTTACTTATTCACTTTTCTAATGCTAACTTTTATCTACAAGCATATCTTGACAAAACGAATACAGATTCATAATTATAATATTATTACTAACATTTTGGATATTCTAACTTATATTTTAGTGCTTGCTACGAAAACTTATCATTAGGAATTCTTTTCTTACTTTACTTCTTCACTTTTCTAAATACTTATTACTTCTCAAAGCATACTCTTTAAAACTGAAAGGCTTTCTTCTTTTCTTACTTAAATTATTCGATTTTCAAAATACTTATTACTTCTCAAAGCATACTCCTTAAAACTCAAATTCTATCTTCTTTTCTTACTTTACTTCTTCACTTTTCAAAATACTTATTACTTCTCAAAGCATACTCCTTAAAACTGAAAGGCTTTCTTTTTTTCTTACTTAAATTATTCGATTTTCAAAATACTTATTACTTCTCAAAGCATACTCCTTAAAACTAAAATTCTATCTTCTTCCTTACTTTACTTATTCACTTTTCTAATGCTAACTTTTATCTACAAGCATATCTTGACAAAACGAATACAGATTCATAATTATAATATTATTACTAACATTTTGGATATTCTAACTTATATTTTAGTGCTTGCTACGAAAACTTATCATTAGGAATTCTTTTCTTACTTAAATTATTCGATTTTCAAAATACTTATTACTTCTCAAAGCATACTCCTTAAAACTAAAATTCTATCTTCTTCCTTACTTTACTTATTCACTTTTCTAATGCTAACTTTTATCTACAAGCATATCTTGACAAAACGAATACAGATTCATAATTATAATATTATTACTAACATTTTGGATATTCTAACTTATATTTTAGTGCTTGCTACGAAAACTTATCATTAGGAATTCTTTTCTTACTTTACTTCTTCACTTTTCAAAATACTTATTACTTCTCAAAGCATACTCTTTAAAACTGAAAGGCTTTCTTCTTTTCTTACTTAAATTATTCGATTTTCAAAATACTTATTACTTCTCAAAGCATACTCCTTAAAACTAAAATTCTATCTTCTTCCTTACTTTACTTATTCACTTTTCTAATGCTAACTTTTATCTACAAGCATATCTTGACAAAACGAATACAGATTCATAATTATAATATTATTACTAACATTTTGGATATTCTAACTTATATTTTAGTGCTTGCTACGAAAACTTATCATTAGGAATTCTTTTCTTACTTAAATTATTCGATTTTCAAAATACTTATTACTTCTCAAAGCATACTCCTTAAAACTAAAATTCTATCTTCTTCCTTACTTTACTTATTCACTTTTCTAATGCTAACTTTTATCTACAAGCATATCTTGACAAAACGAATACAGATTCATAATTATAATATTATTACTAACATTTTGGATATTCTAACTTATATTTTAGTGCTTGCTACGAAAACTTATCATTAGGAATTCTTTTCTTACTTTACTTCTTCACTTTTCTAAATACTTATTACTTCTCAAAGCATACTCTTTAAAACTGAAAGGCTTTCTTCTTTTCTTACTTAAATTATTCGATTTTCAAAATACTTATTACTTCTCAAAGCATACTCCTTAAAACTCAAATTCTATCTTCTTTTCTTACTTTACTTCTTCACTTTTCAAAATACTTATTACTTCTCAAAGCATACTCCTTAAAACTGAAAGGCTTTCTTTTTTTCTTACTTAAATTATTCGATTTTCAAAATACTTATTACTTCTCAAAGCATACTCCTTAAAACTAAAATTCTATCTTCTTCCTTACTTTACTTATTCACTTTTCTAATGCTAACTTTTATCTACAAGCATATCTTGACAAAACGAATACAGATTCATAATTATAATATTATTACTAACATTTTGGATATTCTAACTTATATTTTAGTGCTTGCTACGAAAACTTATCATTAGGAATTCTTTTCTTACTTAAATTATTCGATTTTCAAAATACTTATTACTTCTCAAAGCATACTCCTTAAAACTAAAATTCTATCTTCTTCCTTACTTTACTTATTCACTTTTCTAATGCTAACTTTTATCTACAAGCATATCTTGACAAAACGAATACAGATTCATAATTATAATATTATTACTAACATTTTGGATATTCTAACTTATATTTTAGTGCTTGCTACGAAAACTTATCATTAGGAATTCTTTTCTTACTTTACTTCTTCACTTTTCAAAATACTTATTACTTCTCAAAGCATACTCTTTAAAACTGAAAGGCTTTCTTCTTTTCTTACTTAAATTATTCGATTTTCAAAATACTTATTACTTCTCAAAGCATACTCCTTAAAACTAAAATTCTATCTTCTTCCTTACTTTACTTATTCACTTTTCTAATGCTAACTTTTATCTACAAGCATATCTTGACAAAACGAATACAGATTCATAATTATAATATTATTACTAACATTTTGGATATTCTAACTTATATTTTAGTGCTTGCTACGAAAACTTATCATTAGGAATTCTTTTCTTACTTAAATTATTCGATTTTCAAAATACTTATTACTTCTCAAAGCATACTCCTTAAAACTAAAATTCTATCTTCTTCCTTACTTTACTTATTCACTTTTCTAATGCTAACTTTTATCTACAAGCATATCTTGACAAAACGAATACAGATTCATAATTATAATATTATTACTAACATTTTGGATATTCTAACTTATATTTTAGTGCTTGCTACGAAAACTTATCATTAGGAATTCTTTTCTTACTTTACTTCTTCACTTTTCTAAATACTTATTACTTCTCAAAGCATACTCTTTAAAACTGAAAGGCTTTCTTCTTTTCTTACTTAAATTATTCGATTTTCAAAATACTTATTACTTCTCAAAGCATACTCCTTAAAACTCAAATTCTATCTTCTTTTCTTACTTTACTTCTTCACTTTTCAAAATACTTATTACTTCTCAAAGCATACTCCTTAAAACTGAAAGGCTTTCTTTTTTTCTTACTTAAATTATTCGATTTTCAAAATACTTATTACTTCTCAAAGCATACTCCTTAAAACTAAAATTCTATCTTCTTCCTTACTTTACTTATTCACTTTTCTAATGCTAACTTTTATCTACAAGCATATCTTGACAAAACGAATACAGATTCATAATTATAATATTATTACTAACATTTTGGATATTCTAACTTATATTTTAGTGCTTGCTACGAAAACTTATCATTAGGAATTCTTTTCTTACTTAAATTATTCGATTTTCAAAATACTTATTACTTCTCAAAGCATACTCCTTAAAACTAAAATTCTATCTTCTTCCTTACTTTACTTATTCACTTTTCTAATGCTAACTTTTATCTACAAGCATATCTTGACAAAACGAATACAGATTCATAATTATAATATTATTACTAACATTTTGGATATTCTAACTTATATTTTAGTGCTTGCTACGAAAACTTATCATTAGGAATTCTTTTCTTACTTTACTTCTTCACTTTTCAAAATACTTATTACTTCTCAAAGCATACTCTTTAAAACTGAAAGGCTTTCTTCTTTTCTTACTTAAATTATTCGATTTTCAAAATACTTATTACTTCTCAAAGCATACTCCTTAAAACTAAAATTCTATCTTCTTCCTTACTTTACTTATTCACTTTTCTAATGCTAACTTTTATCTACAAGCATATCTTGACAAAACGAATACAGATTCATAATTATAATATTATTACTAACATTTTGGATATTCTAACTTATATTTTAGTGCTTGCTACGAAAACTTATCATTAGGAATTCTTTTCTTACTTAAATTATTCGATTTTCAAAATACTTATTACTTCTCAAAGCATACTCCTTAAAACTAAAATTCTATCTTCTTCCTTACTTTACTTATTCACTTTTCTAATGCTAACTTTTATCTACAAGCATATCTTGACAAAACGAATACAGATTCATAATTATAATATTATTACTAACATTTTGGATATTCTAACTTATATTTTAGTGCTTGCTACGAAAACTTATCATTAGGAATTCTTTTCTTACTTTACTTCTTCACTTTTCTAAATACTTATTACTTCTCAAAGCATACTCTTTAAAACTGAAAGGCTTTCTTCTTTTCTTACTTAAATTATTCGATTTTCAAAATACTTATTACTTCTCAAAGCATACTCCTTAAAACTCAAATTCTATCTTCTTTTCTTACTTTACTTCTTCACTTTTCAAAATACTTATTACTTCTCAAAGCATACTCCTTAAAACTGAAAGGCTTTCTTTTTTTCTTACTTAAATTATTCGATTTTCAAAATACTTATTACTTCTCAAAGCATACTCCTTAAAACTAAAATTCTATCTTCTTCCTTACTTTACTTATTCACTTTTCTAATGCTAACTTTTATCTACAAGCATATCTTGACAAAACGAATACAGATTCATAATTATAATATTATTACTAACATTTTGGATATTCTAACTTATATTTTAGTGCTTGCTACGAAAACTTATCATTAGGAATTCTTTTCTTACTTAAATTATTCGATTTTCAAAATACTTATTACTTCTCAAAGCATACTCCTTAAAACTAAAATTCTATCTTCTTCCTTACTTTACTTATTCACTTTTCTAATGCTAACTTTTATCTACAAGCATATCTTGACAAAACGAATACAGATTCATAATTATAATATTATTACTAACATTTTGGATATTCTAACTTATATTTTAGTGCTTGCTACGAAAACTTATCATTAGGAATTCTTTTCTTACTTTACTTCTTCACTTTTCAAAATACTTATTACTTCTCAAAGCATACTCTTTAAAACTGAAAGGCTTTCTTCTTTTCTTACTTAAATTATTCGATTTTCAAAATACTTATTACTTCTCAAAGCATACTCCTTAAAACTAAAATTCTATCTTCTTCCTTACTTTACTTATTCACTTTTCTAATGCTAACTTTTATCTACAAGCATATCTTGACAAAACGAATACAGATTCATAATTATAATATTATTACTAACATTTTGGATATTCTAACTTATATTTTAGTGCTTGCTACGAAAACTTATCATTAGGAATTCTTTTCTTACTTAAATTATTCGATTTTCAAAATACTTATTACTTCTCAAAGCATACTCCTTAAAACTAAAATTCTATCTTCTTCCTTACTTTACTTATTCACTTTTCTAATGCTAACTTTTATCTACAAGCATATCTTGACAAAACGAATACAGATTCATAATTATAATATTATTACTAACATTTTGGATATTCTAACTTATATTTTAGTGCTTGCTACGAAAACTTATCATTAGGAATTCTTTTCTTACTTTACTTCTTCACTTTTCAAAATACTTATTACTTCTCAAAGCATACTCTTTAAAACTGAAAGGCTTTCTTCTTTTCTTACTTAAATTATTCGATTTTCAAAATACTTATTACTTCTCAAAGCATACTCCTTAAAACTCAAATTCTATCTTCTTTTCTTACTTTACTTCTTCACTTTTCAAAATACTTATTACTTCTCAAAGCATACTCCTTAAAACTGAAAGGCTTTCTTCTTTTCTTACTTAAATTATTCGATTTTCAAAATACTTATTACTTCTCAAAGCATACTCCTTAAAACTAAAATTCTATCTTCTTCCTTACTTTACTTATTCACTTTTCTAATGCTAACTTTTATCTACAAGCATATCTTGACAAAACGAATACAGATTCATAATTATAATATTATTACTAACATTTTGGATATTCTAACTTATATTTTAGTGCTTGCTACGAAAACTTATCATTAGGAATTCTTTTCTTACTTTACTTCTTCACTTTTCTAAATACTTATTACTTCTCAAAGCATACTCCTTAAAACTAAAATTCTATCTTCTTCCTTACTTTACTTATTCACTTTTCTAATGCTAACTTTTATCTACAAGCATATCTTGACAAAACGAATACAGATTCATAATTATAATATTATTACTAACATTTTGGATATTCTAACTTATATTTTAGTGCTTGCTACGAAAACTTATCATTAGGAATTCTTTTCTTACTTTACTTCTTCACTTTTCAAAATACTTATTACTTCTCAAAGCATACTCTTTAAAACTGAAAGGCTTTCTTCTTTTCTTACTTAAATTATTCGATTTTCAAAATACTTATTACTTCTCAAAGCATACTCCTTAAAACTCAAATTCTATCTTCTTTTCTTACTTTACTTCTTCACTTTTCAAAATACTTATTACTTCTCAAAGCATACTCCTTAAAACTGAAAGGCTTTCTTCTTTTCTTACTTAAATTATTCGATTTTCAAAATACTTATTACTTCTCAAAGCATACTCCTTAAAACTAAAATTCTATCTTCTTCCTTACTTTACTTATTCACTTTTCTAATGCTAACTTTTATCTACAAGCATATCTTGACAAAACGAATACAGATTCATAATTATAATATTATTACTAACATTTTGGATATTCTAACTTATATTTTAGTGCTTGCTACGAAAACTTATCATTAGGAATTCTTTTCTTACTTTACTTCTTCACTTTTCTAAATACTTATTACTTCTCAAAGCATACTCCTTAAAACTAAAATTCTATCTTCTTCCTTACTTTACTTATTCACTTTTCTAATGCTAACTTTTATCTACAAGCATATCTTGACAAAACGAATACAGATTCATAATTATAATATTATTACTAACATTTTGGATATTCTAACTTATATTTTAGTGCTTGCTACGAAAACTTATCATTAGGAATTCTTTTCTTACTTTACTTCTTCACTTTTCAAAATACTTATTACTTCTCAAAGCATACTCTTTAAAACTGAAAGGCTTTCTTCTTTTCTTACTTAAATTATTCGATTTTCAAAATACTTATTACTTCTCAAAGCATACTCCTTAAAACTAAAATTCTATCTTCTTCCTTACTTTACTTATTCACTTTTCTAATGCTAACTTTTATCTACAAGCATATCTTGACAAAACGAATACAGATTCATAATTATAATATTATTACTAACATTTTGGATATTCTAACTTATATTTTAGTGCTTGCTACGAAAACTTATCATTAGGAATTCTTTTCTTACTTAAATTATTCGATTTTCAAAATACTTATTACTTCTCAAAGCATACTCCTTAAAACTAAAATTCTATCTTCTTCCTTACTTTACTTATTCACTTTTCTAATGCTAACTTTTATCTACAAGCATATCTTGACAAAACGAATACAGATTCATAATTATAATATTATTACTAACATTTTGGATATTCTAACTTATATTTTAGTGCTTGCTACGAAAACTTATCATTAGGAATTCTTTTCTTACTTTACTTCTTCACTTTTCTAAATACTTATTACTTCTCAAAGCATACTCTTTAAAACTGAAAGGCTTTCTTCTTTTCTTACTTAAATTATTCGATTTTCAAAATACTTATTACTTCTCAAAGCATACTCCTTAAAACTCAAATTCTATCTTCTTTTCTTACTTTACTTCTTCACTTTTCAAAATACTTATTACTTCTCAAAGCATACTCCTTAAAACTGAAAGGCTTTCTTTTTTTCTTACTTAAATTATTCGATTTTCAAAATACTTATTACTTCTCAAAGCATACTCCTTAAAACTAAAATTCTATCTTCTTCCTTACTTTACTTATTCACTTTTCTAATGCTAACTTTTATCTACAAGCATATCTTGACAAAACGAATACAGATTCATAATTATAATATTATTACTAACATTTTGGATATTCTAACTTATATTTTAGTGCTTGCTACGAAAACTTATCATTAGGAATTCTTTTCTTACTTAAATTATTCGATTTTCAAAATACTTATTACTTCTCAAAGCATACTCCTTAAAACTAAAATTCTATCTTCTTCCTTACTTTACTTATTCACTTTTCTAATGCTAACTTTTATCTACAAGCATATCTTGACAAAACGAATACAGATTCATAATTATAATATTATTACTAACATTTTGGATATTCTAACTTATATTTTAGTGCTTGCTACGAAAACTTATCATTAGGAATTCTTTTCTTACTTTACTTCTTCACTTTTCAAAATACTTATTACTTCTCAAAGCATACTCTTTAAAACTGAAAGGCTTTCTTCTTTTCTTACTTAAATTATTCGATTTTCAAAATACTTATTACTTCTCAAAGCATACTCCTTAAAACTAAAATTCTATCTTCTTCCTTACTTTACTTATTCACTTTTCTAATGCTAACTTTTATCTACAAGCATATCTTGACAAAACGAATACAGATTCATAATTATAATATTATTACTAACATTTTGGATATTCTAACTTATATTTTAGTGCTTGCTACGAAAACTTATCATTAGGAATTCTTTTCTTACTTTACTTCTTCACTTTTCTAAATACTTATTACTTCTCAAAGCATACTCCTTAAAACTAAAATTCTATCTTCTTCCTTACTTTACTTATTCACTTTTCTAATGCTAACTTTTATCTACAAGCATATCTTGACAAAACGAATACAGATTCATAATTATAATATTATTACTAACATTTTGGATATTCTAACTTATATTTTAGTGCTTGCTACGAAAACTTATCATTAGGAATTCTTTTCTTACTTTACTTCTTCACTTTTCAAAATACTTATTACTTCTCAAAGCATACTCTTTAAAACTGAAAGGCTTTCTTCTTTTCTTACTTAAATTATTCGATTTTCAAAATACTTATTACTTCTCAAAGCATACTCCTTAAAACTAAAATTCTATCTTCTTCCTTACTTTACTTATTCACTTTTCTAATGCTAACTTTTATCTACAAGCATATCTTGACAAAACGAATACAGATTCATAATTATAATATTATTACTAACATTTTGGATATTCTAACTTATATTTTAGTGCTTGCTACGAAAACTTATCATTAGGAATTCTTTTCTTACTTAAATTATTCGATTTTCAAAATACTTATTACTTCTCAAAGCATACTCCTTAAAACTAAAATTCTATCTTCTTCCTTACTTTACTTATTCACTTTTCTAATGCTAACTTTTATCTACAAGCATATCTTGACAAAACGAATACAGATTCATAATTATAATATTATTACTAACATTTTGGATATTCTAACTTATATTTTAGTGCTTGCTACGAAAACTTATCATTAGGAATTCTTTTCTTACTTTACTTCTTCACTTTTCTAAATACTTATTACTTCTCAAAGCATACTCTTTAAAACTGAAAGGCTTTCTTCTTTTCTTACTTAAATTATTCGATTTTCAAAATACTTATTACTTCTCAAAGCATACTCCTTAAAACTCAAATTCTATCTTCTTTTCTTACTTTACTTCTTCACTTTTCAAAATACTTATTACTTCTCAAAGCATACTCCTTAAAACTGAAAGGCTTTCTTTTTTTCTTACTTAAATTATTCGATTTTCAAAATACTTATTACTTCTCAAAGCATACTCCTTAAAACTAAAATTCTATCTTCTTCCTTACTTTACTTATTCACTTTTCTAATGCTAACTTTTATCTACAAGCATATCTTGACAAAACGAATACAGATTCATAATTATAATATTATTACTAACATTTTGGATATTCTAACTTATATTTTAGTGCTTGCTACGAAAACTTATCATTAGGAATTCTTTTCTTACTTAAATTATTCGATTTTCAAAATACTTATTACTTCTCAAAGCATACTCCTTAAAACTAAAATTCTATCTTCTTCCTTACTTTACTTATTCACTTTTCTAATGCTAACTTTTATCTACAAGCATATCTTGACAAAACGAATACAGATTCATAATTATAATATTATTACTAACATTTTGGATATTCTAACTTATATTTTAGTGCTTGCTACGAAAACTTATCATTAGGAATTCTTTTCTTACTTTACTTCTTCACTTTTCAAAATACTTATTACTTCTCAAAGCATACTCTTTAAAACTGAAAGGCTTTCTTCTTTTCTTACTTAAATTATTCGATTTTCAAAATACTTATTACTTCTCAAAGCATACTCCTTAAAACTAAAATTCTATCTTCTTCCTTACTTTACTTATTCACTTTTCTAATGCTAACTTTTATCTACAAGCATATCTTGACAAAACGAATACAGATTCATAATTATAATATTATTACTAACATTTTGGATATTCTAACTTATATTTTAGTGCTTGCTACGAAAACTTATCATTAGGAATTCTTTTCTTACTTAAATTATTCGATTTTCAAAATACTTATTACTTCTCAAAGCATACTCCTTAAAACTAAAATTCTATCTTCTTCCTTACTTTACTTATTCACTTTTCTAATGCTAACTTTTATCTACAAGCATATCTTGACAAAACGAATACAGATTCATAATTATAATATTATTACTAACATTTTGGATATTCTAACTTATATTTTAGTGCTTGCTACGAAAACTTATCATTAGGAATTCTTTTCTTACTTTACTTCTTCACTTTTCTAAATACTTATTACTTCTCAAAGCATACTCTTTAAAACTGAAAGGCTTTCTTCTTTTCTTACTTAAATTATTCGATTTTCAAAATACTTATTACTTCTCAAAGCATACTCCTTAAAACTCAAATTCTATCTTCTTTTCTTACTTTACTTCTTCACTTTTCAAAATACTTATTACTTCTCAAAGCATACTCCTTAAAACTGAAAGGCTTTCTTTTTTTCTTACTTAAATTATTCGATTTTCAAAATACTTATTACTTCTCAAAGCATACTCCTTAAAACTAAAATTCTATCTTCTTCCTTACTTTACTTATTCACTTTTCTAATGCTAACTTTTATCTACAAGCATATCTTGACAAAACGAATACAGATTCATAATTATAATATTATTACTAACATTTTGGATATTCTAACTTATATTTTAGTGCTTGCTACGAAAACTTATCATTAGGAATTCTTTTCTTACTTAAATTATTCGATTTTCAAAATACTTATTACTTCTCAAAGCATACTCCTTAAAACTAAAATTCTATCTTCTTCCTTACTTTACTTATTCACTTTTCTAATGCTAACTTTTATCTACAAGCATATCTTGACAAAACGAATACAGATTCATAATTATAATATTATTACTAACATTTTGGATATTCTAACTTATATTTTAGTGCTTGCTACGAAAACTTATCATTAGGAATTCTTTTCTTACTTTACTTCTTCACTTTTCAAAATACTTATTACTTCTCAAAGCATACTCTTTAAAACTGAAAGGCTTTCTTCTTTTCTTACTTAAATTATTCGATTTTCAAAATACTTATTACTTCTCAAAGCATACTCCTTAAAACTAAAATTCTATCTTCTTCCTTACTTTACTTATTCACTTTTCTAATGCTAACTTTTATCTACAAGCATATCTTGACAAAACGAATACAGATTCATAATTATAATATTATTACTAACATTTTGGATATTCTAACTTATATTTTAGTGCTTGCTACGAAAACTTATCATTAGGAATTCTTTTCTTACTTTACTTCTTCACTTTTCTAAATACTTATTACTTCTCAAAGCATACTCTTTAAAACTGAAAGGCTTTCTTCTTTTCTTACTTAAATTATTCGATTTTCAAAATACTTATTACTTCTCAAAGCATACTCCTTAAAACTCAAATTCTATCTTCTTTTCTTACTTTACTTCTTCACTTTTCAAAATACTTATTACTTCTCAAAGCATACTCCTTAAAACTGAAAGGCTTTCTTTTTTTCTTACTTAAATTATTCGATTTTCAAAATACTTATTACTTCTCAAAGCATACTCCTTAAAACTAAAATTCTATCTTCTTCCTTACTTTACTTATTCACTTTTCTAATGCTAACTTTTATCTACAAGCATATCTTGACAAAACGAATACAGATTCATAATTATAATATTATTACTAACATTTTGGATATTCTAACTTATATTTTAGTGCTTGCTACGAAAACTTATCATTAGGAATTCTTTTCTTACTTAAATTATTCGATTTTCAAAATACTTATTACTTCTCAAAGCATACTCCTTAAAACTAAAATTCTATCTTCTTCCTTACTTTACTTATTCACTTTTCTAATGCTAACTTTTATCTACAAGCATATCTTGACAAAACGAATACAGATTCATAATTATAATATTATTACTAACATTTTGGATATTCTAACTTATATTTTAGTGCTTGCTACGAAAACTTATCATTAGGAATTCTTTTCTTACTTTACTTCTTCACTTTTCAAAATACTTATTACTTCTCAAAGCATACTCTTTAAAACTGAAAGGCTTTCTTCTTTTCTTACTTAAATTATTCGATTTTCAAAATACTTATTACTTCTCAAAGCATACTCCTTAAAACTAAAATTCTATCTTCTTCCTTACTTTACTTATTCACTTTTCTAATGCTAACTTTTATCTACAAGCATATCTTGACAAAACGAATACAGATTCATAATTATAATATTATTACTAACATTTTGGATATTCTAACTTATATTTTAGTGCTTGCTACGAAAACTTATCATTAGGAATTCTTTTCTTACTTTACTTCTTCACTTTTCTAAATACTTATTACTTCTCAAAGCATACTCTTTAAAACTGAAAGGCTTTCTTCTTTTCTTACTTAAATTATTCGATTTTCAAAATACTTATTACTTCTCAAAGCATACTCCTTAAAACTCAAATTCTATCTTCTTTTCTTACTTTACTTCTTCACTTTTCAAAATACTTATTACTTCTCAAAGCATACTCCTTAAAACTGAAAGGCTTTCTTTTTTTCTTACTTAAATTATTCGATTTTCAAAATACTTATTACTTCTCAAAGCATACTCCTTAAAACTAAAATTCTATCTTCTTCCTTACTTTACTTATTCACTTTTCTAATGCTAACTTTTATCTACAAGCATATCTTGACAAAACGAATACAGATTCATAATTATAATATTATTACTAACATTTTGGATATTCTAACTTATATTTTAGTGCTTGCTACGAAAACTTATCATTAGGAATTCTTTTCTTACTTAAATTATTCGATTTTCAAAATACTTATTACTTCTCAAAGCATACTCCTTAAAACTAAAATTCTATCTTCTTCCTTACTTTACTTATTCACTTTTCTAATGCTAACTTTTATCTACAAGCATATCTTGACAAAACGAATACAGATTCATAATTATAATATTATTACTAACATTTTGGATATTCTAACTTATATTTTAGTGCTTGCTACGAAAACTTATCATTAGGAATTCTTTTCTTACTTTACTTCTTCACTTTTCAAAATACTTATTACTTCTCAAAGCATACTCTTTAAAACTGAAAGGCTTTCTTCTTTTCTTACTTAAATTATTCGATTTTCAAAATACTTATTACTTCTCAAAGCATACTCCTTAAAACTAAAATTCTATCTTCTTCCTTACTTTACTTATTCACTTTTCTAATGCTAACTTTTATCTACAAGCATATCTTGACAAAACGAATACAGATTCATAATTATAATATTATTACTAACATTTTGGATATTCTAACTTATATTTTAGTGCTTGCTACGAAAACTTATCATTAGGAATTCTTTTCTTACTTTACTTCTTCACTTTTCTAAATACTTATTACTTCTCAAAGCATACTCTTTAAAACTGAAAGGCTTTCTTCTTTTCTTACTTAAATTATTCGATTTTCAAAATACTTATTACTTCTCAAAGCATACTCCTTAAAACTCAAATTCTATCTTCTTTTCTTACTTTACTTCTTCACTTTTCAAAATACTTATTACTTCTCAAAGCATACTCCTTAAAACTGAAAGGCTTTCTTTTTTTCTTACTTAAATTATTCGATTTTCAAAATACTTATTACTTCTCAAAGCATACTCCTTAAAACTAAAATTCTATCTTCTTCCTTACTTTACTTATTCACTTTTCTAATGCTAACTTTTATCTACAAGCATATCTTGACAAAACGAATACAGATTCATAATTATAATATTATTACTAACATTTTGGATATTCTAACTTATATTTTAGTGCTTGCTACGAAAACTTATCATTAGGAATTCTTTTCTTACTTAAATTATTCGATTTTCAAAATACTTATTACTTCTCAAAGCATACTCCTTAAAACTAAAATTCTATCTTCTTCCTTACTTTACTTATTCACTTTTCTAATGCTAACTTTTATCTACAAGCATATCTTGACAAAACGAATACAGATTCATAATTATAATATTATTACTAACATTTTGGATATTCTAACTTATATTTTAGTGCTTGCTACGAAAACTTATCATTAGGAATTCTTTTCTTACTTTACTTCTTCACTTTTCTAAATACTTATTACTTCTCAAAGCATACTCTTTAAAACTGAAAGGCTTTCTTCTTTTCTTACTTAAATTATTCGATTTTCAAAATACTTATTACTTCTCAAAGCATACTCCTTAAAACTCAAATTCTATCTTCTTTTCTTACTTTACTTCTTCACTTTTCAAAATACTTATTACTTCTCAAAGCATACTCCTTAAAACTGAAAGGCTTTCTTTTTTTCTTACTTAAATTATTCGATTTTCAAAATACTTATTACTTCTCAAAGCATACTCCTTAAAACTAAAATTCTATCTTCTTCCTTACTTTACTTATTCACTTTTCTAATGCTAACTTTTATCTACAAGCATATCTTGACAAAACGAATACAGATTCATAATTATAATATTATTACTAACATTTTGGATATTCTAACTTATATTTTAGTGCTTGCTACGAAAACTTATCATTAGGAATTCTTTTCTTACTTAAATTATTCGATTTTCAAAATACTTATTACTTCTCAAAGCATACTCCTTAAAACTAAAATTCTATCTTCTTCCTTACTTTACTTATTCACTTTTCTAATGCTAACTTTTATCTACAAGCATATCTTGACAAAACGAATACAGATTCATAATTATAATATTATTACTAACATTTTGGATATTCTAACTTATATTTTAGTGCTTGCTACGAAAACTTATCATTAGGAATTCTTTTCTTACTTTACTTCTTCACTTTTCAAAATACTTATTACTTCTCAAAGCATACTCTTTAAAACTGAAAGGCTTTCTTCTTTTCTTACTTAAATTATTCGATTTTCAAAATACTTATTACTTCTCAAAGCATACTCCTTAAAACTAAAATTCTATCTTCTTCCTTACTTTACTTATTCACTTTTCTAATGCTAACTTTTATCTACAAGCATATCTTGACAAAACGAATACAGATTCATAATTATAATATTATTACTAACATTTTGGATATTCTAACTTATATTTTAGTGCTTGCTACGAAAACTTATCATTAGGAATTCTTTTCTTACTTTACTTCTTCACTTTTCTAAATACTTATTACTTCTCAAAGCATACTCTTTAAAACTGAAAGGCTTTCTTCTTTTCTTACTTAAATTATTCGATTTTCAAAATACTTATTACTTCTCAAAGCATACTCCTTAAAACTCAAATTCTATCTTCTTTTCTTACTTTACTTCTTCACTTTTCAAAATACTTATTACTTCTCAAAGCATACTCCTTAAAACTGAAAGGCTTTCTTTTTTTCTTACTTAAATTATTCGATTTTCAAAATACTTATTACTTCTCAAAGCATACTCCTTAAAACTAAAATTCTATCTTCTTCCTTACTTTACTTATTCACTTTTCTAATGCTAACTTTTATCTACAAGCATATCTTGACAAAACGAATACAGATTCATAATTATAATATTATTACTAACATTTTGGATATTCTAACTTATATTTTAGTGCTTGCTACGAAAACTTATCATTAGGAATTCTTTTCTTACTTAAATTATTCGATTTTCAAAATACTTATTACTTCTCAAAGCATACTCCTTAAAACTAAAATTCTATCTTCTTCCTTACTTTACTTATTCACTTTTCTAATGCTAACTTTTATCTACAAGCATATCTTGACAAAACGAATACAGATTCATAATTATAATATTATTACTAACATTTTGGATATTCTAACTTATATTTTAGTGCTTGCTACGAAAACTTATCATTAGGAATTCTTTTCTTACTTTACTTCTTCACTTTTCAAAATACTTATTACTTCTCAAAGCATACTCTTTAAAACTGAAAGGCTTTCTTCTTTTCTTACTTAAATTATTCGATTTTCAAAATACTTATTACTTCTCAAAGCATACTCCTTAAAACTAAAATTCTATCTTCTTCCTTACTTTACTTATTCACTTTTCTAATGCTAACTTTTATCTACAAGCATATCTTGACAAAACGAATACAGATTCATAATTATAATATTATTACTAACATTTTGGATATTCTAACTTATATTTTAGTGCTTGCTACGAAAACTTATCATTAGGAATTCTTTTCTTACTTTACTTCTTCACTTTTCTAAATACTTATTACTTCTCAAAGCATACTCTTTAAAACTGAAAGGCTTTCTTCTTTTCTTACTTAAATTATTCGATTTTCAAAATACTTATTACTTCTCAAAGCATACTCCTTAAAACTCAAATTCTATCTTCTTTTCTTACTTTACTTCTTCACTTTTCAAAATACTTATTACTTCTCAAAGCATACTCCTTAAAACTGAAAGGCTTTCTTTTTTTCTTACTTAAATTATTCGATTTTCAAAATACTTATTACTTCTCAAAGCATACTCCTTAAAACTAAAATTCTATCTTCTTCCTTACTTTACTTATTCACTTTTCTAATGCTAACTTTTATCTACAAGCATATCTTGACAAAACGAATACAGATTCATAATTATAATATTATTACTAACATTTTGGATATTCTAACTTATATTTTAGTGCTTGCTACGAAAACTTATCATTAGGAATTCTTTTCTTACTTAAATTATTCGATTTTCAAAATACTTATTACTTCTCAAAGCATACTCCTTAAAACTAAAATTCTATCTTCTTCCTTACTTTACTTATTCACTTTTCTAATGCTAACTTTTATCTACAAGCATATCTTGACAAAACGAATACAGATTCATAATTATAATATTATTACTAACATTTTGGATATTCTAACTTATATTTTAGTGCTTGCTACGAAAACTTATCATTAGGAATTCTTTTCTTACTTTACTTCTTCACTTTTCAAAATACTTATTACTTCTCAAAGCATACTCTTTAAAACTGAAAGGCTTTCTTCTTTTCTTACTTAAATTATTCGATTTTCAAAATACTTATTACTTCTCAAAGCATACTCCTTAAAACTAAAATTCTATCTTCTTCCTTACTTTACTTATTCACTTTTCTAATGCTAACTTTTATCTACAAGCATATCTTGACAAAACGAATACAGATTCATAATTATAATATTATTACTAACATTTTGGATATTCTAACTTATATTTTAGTGCTTGCTACGAAAACTTATCATTAGGAATTCTTTTCTTACTTTACTTCTTCACTTTTCTAAATACTTATTACTTCTCAAAGCATACTCTTTAAAACTGAAAGGCTTTCTTCTTTTCTTACTTAAATTATTCGATTTTCAAAATACTTATTACTTCTCAAAGCATACTCCTTAAAACTCAAATTCTATCTTCTTTTCTTACTTTACTTCTTCACTTTTCAAAATACTTATTACTTCTCAAAGCATACTCCTTAAAACTGAAAGGCTTTCTTTTTTTCTTACTTAAATTATTCGATTTTCAAAATACTTATTACTTCTCAAAGCATACTCCTTAAAACTAAAATTCTATCTTCTTCCTTACTTTACTTATTCACTTTTCTAATGCTAACTTTTATCTACAAGCATATCTTGACAAAACGAATACAGATTCATAATTATAATATTATTACTAACATTTTGGATATTCTAACTTATATTTTAGTGCTTGCTACGAAAACTTATCATTAGGAATTCTTTTCTTACTTAAATTATTCGATTTTCAAAATACTTATTACTTCTCAAAGCATACTCCTTAAAACTAAAATTCTATCTTCTTCCTTACTTTACTTATTCACTTTTCTAATGCTAACTTTTATCTACAAGCATATCTTGACAAAACGAATACAGATTCATAATTATAATATTATTACTAACATTTTGGATATTCTAACTTATATTTTAGTGCTTGCTACGAAAACTTATCATTAGGAATTCTTTTCTTACTTTACTTCTTCACTTTTCAAAATACTTATTACTTCTCAAAGCATACTCTTTAAAACTGAAAGGCTTTCTTCTTTTCTTACTTAAATTATTCGATTTTCAAAATACTTATTACTTCTCAAAGCATACTCCTTAAAACTAAAATTCTATCTTCTTCCTTACTTTACTTATTCACTTTTCTAATGCTAACTTTTATCTACAAGCATATCTTGACAAAACGAATACAGATTCATAATTATAATATTATTACTAACATTTTGGATATTCTAACTTATATTTTAGTGCTTGCTACGAAAACTTATCATTAGGAATTCTTTTCTTACTTAAATTATTCGATTTTCAAAATACTTATTACTTCTCAAAGCATACTCCTTAAAACTAAAATTCTATCTTCTTCCTTACTTTACTTATTCACTTTTCTAATGCTAACTTTTATCTACAAGCATATCTTGACAAAACGAATACAGATTCATAATTATAATATTATTACTAACATTTTGGATATTCTAACTTATATTTTAGTGCTTGCTACGAAAACTTATCATTAGGAATTCTTTTCTTACTTTACTTCTTCACTTTTCAAAATACTTATTACTTCTCAAAGCATACTCTTTAAAACTGAAAGGCTTTCTTCTTTTCTTACTTAAATTATTCGATTTTCAAAATACTTATTACTTCTCAAAGCATACTCCTTAAAACTCAAATTCTATCTTCTTTTCTTACTTTACTTCTTCACTTTTCAAAATACTTATTACTTCTCAAAGCAT
Source organism: Loxodes magnus (assembly GCA_946699065.1). Classification (NCBI taxonomy): domain Eukaryota; phylum Ciliophora; class Karyorelictea; order Loxodida; family Loxodidae; genus Loxodes; species Loxodes magnus. The sequence goes on along the minus strand of CAMPDV010004203.1, from coordinate 8,109 downwards.
ACTCCTTAAAACTGAAAGGCTTTCTTCTTTTCTTACTTAAATTATTCGATTTTCAAAATACTTATTACTTCTCAAAGCATACTCCTTAAAACTAAAATTCTATCTTCTTCCTTACTTTACTTATTCACTTTTCTAATGCTAACTTTTATCTACAAGCATATCTTGACAAAACGAATACAGATTCATAATTATAATATTATTACTAACATTTTGGATATTCTAACTTATATTTTAGTGCTTGCTACGAAAACTTATCATTAGGAATTCTTTTCTTACTTTACTTCTTCACTTTTCTAAATACTTATTACTTCTCAAAGCATACTCCTTAAAACTAAAATTCTATCTTCTTCCTTACTTTACTTATTCACTTTTCTAATGCTAACTTTTATCTACAAGCATATCTTGACAAAACGAATACAGATTCATAATTATAATATTATTACTAACATTTTGGATATTCTAACTTATATTTTAGTGCTTGCTACGAAAACTTATCATTAGGAATTCTTTTCTTACTTTACTTCTTCACTTTTCAAAATACTTATTACTTCTCAAAGCATACTCTTTAAAACTGAAAGGCTTTCTTCTTTTCTTACTTAAATTATTCGATTTTCAAAATACTTATTACTTCTCAAAGCATACTCCTTAAAACTCAAATTCTATCTTCTTTTCTTACTTTACTTCTTCACTTTTCAAAATACTTATTACTTCTCAAAGCATACTCCTTAAAACTGAAAGGCTTTCTTTTTTTCTTACTTAAATTATTCGATTTTCAAAATACTTATTACTTCTCAAAGCATACTCCTTAAAACTAAAATTCTATCTTCTTCCTTACTTTACTTATTCACTTTTCTAATGCTAACTTTTATCTACAAGCATATCTTGACAAAACGAATACAGATTCATAATTATAATATTATTACTAACATTTTGGATATTCTAACTTATATTTTAGTGCTTGCTACGAAAACTTATCATTAGGAATTCTTTTCTTACTTTACTTCTTCACTTTTCTAAATACTTATTACTTCTCAAAGCATACTCCTTAAAACTAAAATTCTATCTTCTTCCTTACTTTACTTATTCACTTTTCTAATGCTAACTTTTATCTACAAGCATATCTTGACAAAACGAATACAGATTCATAATTATAATATTATTACTAACATTTTGGATATTCTAACTTATATTTTAGTGCTTGCTACGAAAACTTATCATTAGGAATTCTTTTCTTACTTTACTTCTTCACTTTTCAAAATACTTATTACTTCTCAAAGCATACTCTTTAAAACTGAAAGGCTTTCTTCTTTTCTTACTTAAATTATTCGATTTTCAAAATACTTATTACTTCTCAAAGCATACTCCTTAAAACTCAAATTCTATCTTCTTTTCTTACTTTACTTCTTCACTTTTCAAAATACTTATTACTTCTCAAAGCATACTCCTTAAAACTGAAAGGCTTTCTTTTTTTCTTACTTAAATTATTCGATTTTCAAAATACTTATTACTTCTCAAAGCATACTCCTTAAAACTAAAATTCTATCTTCTTCCTTACTTTACTTATTCACTTTTCTAATGCTAACTTTTATCTACAAGCATATCTTGACAAAACGAATACAGATTCATAATTATAATATTATTACTAACATTTTGGATATTCTAACTTATATTTTAGTGCTTGCTACGAAAACTTATCATTAGGAATTCTTTTCTTACTTAAATTATTCGATTTTCAAAATACTTATTACTTCTCAAAGCATACTCCTTAAAACTCAAATTCTATCTTCTTTTCTTACTTTACTTCTTCACTTTTCAAAATACTTATTACTTCTCAAAGCATACTCCTTAAAACTGAAAGGCTTTCTTTTTTTCTTACTTAAATTATTCGATTTTCAAAATACTTATTACTTCTCAAAGCATACTCCTTAAAACTAAAATTCTATCTTCTTCCTTACTTTACTTATTCACTTTTCTAATGCTAACTTTTATCTACAAGCATATCTTGACAAAACGAATACAGATTCATAATTATAATATTATTACTAACATTTTGGATATTCTAACTTATATTTTAGTGCTTGCTACGAAAACTTATCATTAGGAATTCTTTTCTTACTTAAATTATTCGATTTTCAAAATACTTATTACTTCTCAAAGCATACTCCTTAAAACTCAAATTCTATCTTCTTTTCTTACTTTACTTCTTCACTTTTCAAAATACTTATTACTTCTCAAAGCATACTCCTTAAAACTGAAAGGCTTTCTTTTTTTCTTACTTAAATTATTCGATTTTCAAAATACTTATTACTTCTCAAAGCATACTCCTTAAAACTAAAATTCTATCTTCTTCCTTACTTTACTTATTCACTTTTCTAATGCTAACTTTTATCTACAAGCATATCTTGACAAAACGAATACAGATTCATAATTATAATATTATTACTAACATTTTGGATATTCTAACTTATATTTTAGTGCTTGCTACGAAAACTTATCATTAGGAATTCTTTTCTTACTTAAATTATTCGATTTTCAAAATACTTATTACTTCTCAAAGCATACTCCTTAAAACTCAAATTCTATCTTCTTTTCTTACTTTACTTCTTCACTTTTCAAAATACTTATTACTTCTCAAAGCATACTCCTTAAAACTGAAAGGCTTTCTTTTTTTCTTACTTAAATTATTCGATTTTCAAAATACTTATTACTTCTCAAAGCATACTCCTTAAAACTAAAATTCTATCTTCTTCCTTACTTTACTTATTCACTTTTCTAATGCTAACTTTTATCTACAAGCATATCTTGACAAAACGAATACAGATTCATAATTATAATATTATTACTAACATTTTGGATATTCTAACTTATATTTTAGTGCTTGCTACGAAAACTTATCATTAGGAATTCTTTTCTTACTTTACTTCTTCACTTTTCAAAATACTTATTACTTCTCAAAGCATACTCTTTAAAACTGAAAGGCTTTCTTCTTTTCTTACTTAAATTATTCGATTTTCAAAATACTTATTACTTCTCAAAGCATACTCCTTAAAACTCAAATTCTATCTTCTTTTCTTACTTTACTTCTTCACTTTTCAAAATACTTATTACTTCTCAAAGCATACTCCTTAAAACTGAAAGGCTTTCTTCTTTTCTTACTTAAATTATTCGATTTTCAAAATACTTATTACTTCTCAAAGCATACTCCTTAAAACTAAAATTCTATCTTCTTCCTTACTTTACTTATTCACTTTTCTAATGCTAACTTTTATCTACAAGCATATCTTGACAAAACGAATACAGATTCATAATTATAATATTATTACTAACATTTTGGATATTCTAACTTATATTTTAGTGCTTGCTACGAAAACTTATCATTAGGAATTCTTTTCTTACTTTACTTCTTCACTTTTCTAAATACTTATTACTTCTCAAAGCATACTCCTTAAAACTAAAATTCTATCTTCTTCCTTACTTTACTTATTCACTTTTCTAATGCTAACTTTTATCTACAAGCATATCTTGACAAAACGAATACAGATTCATAATTATAATATTATTACTAACATTTTGGATATTCTAACTTATATTTTAGTGCTTGCTACGAAAACTTATCATTAGGAATTCTTTTCTTACTTTACTTCTTCACTTTTCAAAATACTTATTACTTCTCAAAGCATACTCTTTAAAACTGAAAGGCTTTCTTCTTTTCTTACTTAAATTATTCGATTTTCAAAATACTTATTACTTCTCAAAGCATACTCCTTAAAACTCAAATTCTATCTTCTTTTCTTACTTTACTTCTTCACTTTTCAAAATACTTATTACTTCTCAAAGCATACTCCTTAAAACTGAAAGGCTTTCTTTTTTTCTTACTTAAATTATTCGATTTTCAAAATACTTATTACTTCTCAAAGCATACTCCTTAAAACTAAAATTCTATCTTCTTCCTTACTTTACTTATTCACTTTTCTAATGCTAACTTTTATCTACAAGCATATCTTGACAAAACGAATACAGATTCATAATTATAATATTATTACTAACATTTTGGATATTCTAACTTATATTTTAGTGCTTGCTACGAAAACTTATCATTAGGAATTCTTTTCTTACTTAAATTATTCGATTTTCAAAATACTTATTACTTCTCAAAGCATACTCCTTAAAACTCAAATTCTATCTTCTTTTCTTACTTTACTTCTTCACTTTTCAAAATACTTATTACTTCTCAAAGCATACTCCTTAAAACTGAAAGGCTTTCTTTTTTTCTTACTTAAATTATTCGATTTTCAAAATACTTATTACTTCTCAAAGCATACTCCTTAAAACTAAAATTCTATCTTCTTCCTTACTTTACTTATTCACTTTTCTAATGCTAACTTTTATCTACAAGCATATCTTGACAAAACGAATACAGATTCATAATTATAATATTATTACTAACATTTTGGATATTCTAACTTATATTTTAGTGCTTGCTACGAAAACTTATCATTAGGAATTCTTTTCTTACTTTACTTCTTCACTTTTCAAAATACTTATTACTTCTCAAAGCATACTCTTTAAAACTGAAAGGCTTTCTTCTTTTCTTACTTAAATTATTCGATTTTCAAAATACTTATTACTTCTCAAAGCATACTCCTTAAAACTCAAATTCTATCTTCTTTTCTTACTTTACTTCTTCACTTTTCAAAATACTTATTACTTCTCAAAGCATACTCCTTAAAACTGAAAGGCTTTCTTCTTTTCTTACTTAAATTATTCGATTTTCAAAATACTTATTACTTCTCAAAGCATACTCCTTAAAACTAAAATTCTATCTTCTTCCTTACTTTACTTATTCACTTTTCTAATGCTAACTTTTATCTACAAGCATATCTTGACAAAACGAATACAGATTCATAATTATAATATTATTACTAACATTTTGGATATTCTAACTTATATTTTAGTGCTTGCTACGAAAACTTATCATTAGGAATTCTTTTCTTACTTTACTTCTTCACTTTTCTAAATACTTATTACTTCTCAAAGCATACTCCTTAAAACTAAAATTCTATCTTCTTCCTTACTTTACTTATTCACTTTTCTAATGCTAACTTTTATCTACAAGCATATCTTGACAAAACGAATACAGATTCATAATTATAATATTATTACTAACATTTTGGATATTCTAACTTATATTTTAGTGCTTGCTACGAAAACTTATCATTAGGAATTCTTTTCTTACTTTACTTCTTCACTTTTCTAAATACTTATTACTTCTCAAAGCATACTCTTTAAAACTGAAAGGCTTTCTTCTTTTCTTACTTAAATTATTCGATTTTCAAAATACTTATTACTTCTCAAAGCATACTCCTTAAAACTCAAATTCTATCTTCTTTTCTTACTTTACTTCTTCACTTTTCAAAATACTTATTACTTCTCAAAGCATACTCCTTAAAACTGAAAGGCTTTCTTCTTTTCTTACTTAAATTATTCGATTTTCAAAATACTTATTACTTCTCAAAGCATACTCCTTAAAACTAAAATTCTATCTTCTTCCTTACTTTACTTATTCACTTTTCTAATGCTAACTTTTATCTACAAGCATATCTTGACAAAACGAATACAGATTCATAATTATAATATTATTACTAACATTTTGGATATTCTAACTTATATTTTAGTGCTTGCTACGAAAACTTATCATTAGGAATTCTTTTCTTACTTTACTTCTTCACTTTTCTAAATACTTATTACTTCTCAAAGCATACTCCTTAAAACTAAAATTCTATCTTCTTCCTTACTTTACTTATTCACTTTTCTAATGCTAACTTTTATCTACAAGCATATCTTGACAAAACGAATACAGATTCATAATTATAATATTATTACTAACATTTTGGATATTCTAACTTATATTTTAGTGCTTGCTACGAAAACTTATCATTAGGAATTCTTTTCTTACTTTACTTCTTCACTTTTCAAAATACTTATTACTTCTCAAAGCATACTCTTTAAAACTGAAAGGCTTTCTTCTTTTCTTACTTAAATTATTCGATTTTCAAAATACTTATTACTTCTCAAAGCATACTCCTTAAAACTCAAATTCTATCTTCTTTTCTTACTTTACTTCTTCACTTTTCAAAATACTTATTACTTCTCAAAGCATACTCCTTAAAACTGAAAGGCTTTCTTTTTTTCTTACTTAAATTATTCGATTTTCAAAATACTTATTACTTCTCAAAGCATACTCCTTAAAACTAAAATTCTATCTTCTTCCTTACTTTACTTATTCACTTTTCTAATGCTAACTTTTATCTACAAGCATATCTTGACAAAACGAATACAGATTCATAATTATAATATTATTACTAACATTTTGGATATTCTAACTTATATTTTAGTGCTTGCTACGAAAACTTATCATTAGGAATTCTTTTCTTACTTAAATTATTCGATTTTCAAAATACTTATTACTTCTCAAAGCATACTCCTTAAAACTCAAATTCTATCTTCTTTTCTTACTTAAATTATTCGATTTTCAAAATACTTATTACTTCTCAAAGCATACTCCTTAAAACTAAAATTCTATCTTCTTCCTTACTTTACTTATTCACTTTTCTAATGCTAACTTTTATCTACAAGCATATCTTGACAAAACGAATACAGATTCATAATTATAATATTATTACTAACATTTTGGATATTCTAACTTATATTTTAGTGCTTGCTACGAAAACTTATCATTAGGAATTCTTTTCTTACTTTACTTCTTCACTTTTCTAAATACTTATTACTTCTCAAAGCATACTCCTTAAAACTAAAATTCTATCTTCTTCCTTACTTTACTTATTCACTTTTCTAATGCTAACTTTTATCTACAAGCATATCTTGACAAAACGAATACAGATTCATAATTATAATATTATTACTAACATTTTGGATATTCTAACTTATATTTTAGTGCTTGCTACGAAAACTTATCATTAGGAATTCTTTTCTTACTTTACTTCTTCACTTTTCAAAATACTTATTACTTCTCAAAGCATACTCTTTAAAACTGAAAGGCTTTCTTCTTTTCTTACTTAAATTATTCGATTTTCAAAATACTTATTACTTCTCAAAGCATACTCCTTAAAACTCAAATTCTATCTTCTTTTCTTACTTTACTTCTTCACTTTTCAAAATACTTATTACTTCTCAAAGCATACTCCTTAAAACTGAAAGGCTTTCTTTTTTTCTTACTTAAATTATTCGATTTTCAAAATACTTATTACTTCTCAAAGCATACTCCTTAAAACTAAAATTCTATCTTCTTCCTTACTTTACTTATTCACTTTTCTAATGCTAACTTTTATCTACAAGCATATCTTGACAAAACGAATACAGATTCATAATTATAATATTATTACTAACATTTTGGATATTCTAACTTATATTTTAGTGCTTGCTACGAAAACTTATCATTAGGAATTCTTTTCTTACTTAAATTATTCGATTTTCAAAATACTTATTACTTCTCAAAGCATACTCCTTAAAACTCAAATTCTATCTTCTTTTCTTACTTAAATTATTCGATTTTCAAAATACTTATTACTTCTCAAAGCATACTCCTTAAAACTAAAATTCTATCTTCTTCCTTACTTTACTTATTCACTTTTCTAATGCTAACTTTTATCTACAAGCATATCTTGACAAAACGAATACAGATTCATAATTATAATATTATTACTAACATTTTGGATATTCTAACTTATATTTTAGTGCTTGCTACGAAAACTTATCATTAGGAATTCTTTTCTTACTTTACTTCTTCACTTTTCTAAATACTTATTACTTCTCAAAGCATACTCCTTAAAACTAAAATTCTATCTTCTTCCTTACTTTACTTATTCACTTTTCTAATGCTAACTTTTATCTACAAGCATATCTTGACAAAACGAATACAGATTCATAATTATAATATTATTACTAACATTTTGGATATTCTAACTTATATTTTAGTGCTTGCTACGAAAACTTATCATTAGGAATTCTTTTCTTACTTTACTTCTTCACTTTTCTAAATACTTATTACTTCTCAAAGCATACTCCTTAAAACTAAAATTCTATCTTCTT
>CAMPDV010004202.1:0-33897 GCA_946699065.1 Loxodes magnus | reverse complement strand
GAAAAGTAAGAAAAGAGTGATTTCAGTTGTGAAGTTTTGATAAGATTAGAGTTATAAAGAGTAAGTAGTTAGTTTTAAAAGTGAAGTGAAGATGAAAAGTAAGAAAAGAGTGATTTCAGTTGTGAAGTTTTGATAAGATTAGAGTTATAAAGAGTAAGTAGTTAGTTTTAAAAGTGAAGTGAAGATGAAAAGTAAGAAAAGAAGAGTGATTTCAGTTGTGAAGTTTTGATAAGATTAGAGTTATAAAGAGTAAGTAGTTAGTTTTAAAAGTGAAGTGAAGAAGAAAAGTAAGAAAAGAGTGATTTCAGTTGTGAAGTTTTGATAAGATTAGAGTTATAAAGAGTAAGTAGTTAGTTTTAAAAGTGAAGTGAAGATGAAAAGTAAGAAAAGAAGAGTGATTTCAGTTGTGAAGTTTTGATAAGATTAGAGTTATAAAGAGTAAGTAGTTAGTTTTAAAAGTGAAGTGAAGAAGAAAAGTAAGAAAAGAGTGATTTCAGTTGTGAAGTTTTGATAAGATTAGAGTTATAAAGAGTAAGTAGTTAGTTTTAAAAGTGAAGTGAAGATGAAAAGTAAGAAAAGAAGAGTGATTTCAGTTGTGAAGTTTTGATAAGATTAGAGTTATAAAGAGTAAGTAGTTAGTTTTAAAAGTGAAGTGAAGATGAAAAGTAAGAAAAGAGTGATTTCAGTTGTGAAGTTTTGATAAGATTAGAGTTATAAAGAGTAAGTAGTTAGTTTTAAAAGTGAAGTGAAGATGAAAAGTAAGAAAAGAGTGATTTCAGTTGTGAAGTTTTGATAAGATTAGAGTTATAAAGAGTAAGTAGTTAGTTTTAAAAGTGAAGTGAAGAAGAAAAGTAAGAAAATAAGAGTGATTTCAGTTGTGAAGTTTTGATAAGATTAGAGTTATAAAGAGTAAGTAGTTAGTTTTAAAAGTGAAGTGAAGATGAAAAGTAAGAAAAGAGTGATTTCAGTTGTGAAGTTTTGATAAGATTAGAGTTATAAAGAGTAAGTAGTTAGTTTTAAAAGTGAAGTGAAGATGAAAAGTAAGAAAAGAAGAGTGATTTCAGTTGTGAAGTTTTGATAAGATTAGAGTTATAAAGAGTAAGTAGTTAGTTTTAAAAGTGAAGTGAAGATGAAAAGTAAGAAAAGAGTGATTTCAGTTGTGAAGTTTTGATAAGATTAGAGTTATAAAGAGTAAGTAGTTAGTTTTAAAAGTGAAGTGAAGATGAAAAGTAAGAAAAGAAGAGTGATTTCAGTTGTGAAGTTTTGATAAGATTAGAGTTATAAAGAGTAAGTAGTTAGTTTTAAAAGTGAAGTGAAGATGAAAAGTAAGAAAAGAGTGATTTCAGTTGTGAAGTTTTGATAAGATTAGAGTTATAAAGAGTAAGTAGTTAGTTTTAAAAGTGAAGTGAAGATGAAAAGTAAGAAAAGAGTGATTTCAGTTGTGAAGTTTTGATAAGATTAGAGTTATAAAGAGTAAGTAGTTAGTTTTAAAAGTGAAGTGAAGATGAAAAGTAAGAAAAGAGTGATTTCAGTTGTGAAGTTTTGATAAGATTAGAGTTATAAAGAGTAAGTAGTTAGTTTTAAAAGTGAAGTGAAGATGAAAAGTAAGAAAAGAGTGATTTCAGTTGTGAAGTTTTGATAAGATTAGAGTTATAAAGAGTAAGTAGTTAGTTTTAAAAGTGAAGTGAAGATGAAAAGTAAGAAAAGAGTGATTTCAGTTGTGAAGTTTTGATAAGATTAGAGTTATAAAGAGTAAGTAGTTAGTTTTAAAAGTGAAGTGAAGATGAAAAGTAAGAAAAGAAGAGTGATTTCAGTTGTGAAGTTTTGATAAGATTAGAGTTATAAAGAGTAAGTAGTTAGTTTTAAAAGTGAAGTGAAGAAGAAAGTAAGAAAAGAGTGATTTCAGTTGTGAAGTTTTGATAAGATTAGAGTTATAAAGAGTAAGTAGTTAGTTTTAAAAGTGAAGTGAAGATGAAAAGTAAGAAAAGAAGAGTGATTTCAGTTGTGAAGTTTTGATAAGATTAGAGTTATAAAGAGTAAGTAGTTAGTTTTTAAAAGTGAAGTGAAGAAGAAAAGTAAGAAAAGAGTGATTTCAGTTGTGAAGTTTTGATAAGATTAGAGTTATAAAGAGTAAGTAGTTAGTTTTAAAAGTGAAGTGAAGATGAAAAGTAAGAAAAGAAGAGTGATTTCAGTTGTGAAGTTTTGATAAGATTAGAGTTATAAAGAGTAAGTAGTTAGTTTTAAAAGTGAAGTGAAGATGAAAAGTAAGAAAAGAGTGATTTCAGTTGTGAAGTTTTGATAAGATTAGAGTTATAAAGAGTAAGTAGTTAGTTTTAAAAGTGAAGTGAAGATGAAAAGTAAGAAAAGAGTGATTTCAGTTGTGAAGTTTTGATAAGATTAGAGTTATAAAGAGTAAGTAGTTAGTTTTAAAAGTGAAGTGAAGAAGAAAAGTAAGAAAATAAGAGTGATTTCAGTTGTGAAGTTTTGATAAGATTAGAGTTATAAAGAGTAAGTAGTTAGTTTTAAAAGTGAAGTGAAGATGAAAAGTAAGAAAAGAGTGATTTCAGTTGTGAAGTTTTGATAAGATTAGAGTTATAAAGAGTAAGTAGTTAGTTTTAAAAGTGAAGTGAAGATGAAAAGTAAGAAAAGAAGAGTGATTTCAGTTGTGAAGTTTTGATAAGATTAGAGTTATAAAGAGTAAGTAGTTAGTTTTAAAAGTGAAGTGAAGATGAAAAGTAAGAAAAGAGTGATTTCAGTTGTGAAGTTTTGATAAGATTAGAGTTATAAAGAGTAAGTAGTTAGTTTTAAAAGTGAAGTGAAGATGAAAAGTAAGAAAAGAGTGATTTCAGTTGTGAAGTTTTGATAAGATTAGAGTTATAAAGAGTAAGTAGTTAGTTTTAAAAGTGAAGTGAAGATGAAAAGTAAGAAAAGAGTGATTTCAGTTGTGAAGTTTTGATAAGATTAGAGTTATAAAGAGTAAGTAGTTAGTTTTAAAAGTGAAGTGAAGATGAAAAGTAAGAAAAGAGTGATTTCAGTTGTGAAGTTTTGATAAGATTAGAGTTATAAAGAGTAAGTAGTTAGTTTTAAAAGTGAAGTGAAGAAGAAAAGTAAGAAAATAAGAGTGATTTCAGTTGTGAAGTTTTGATAAGATTAGAGTTATAAAGAGTAAGTAGTTAGTTTTAAAAGTGAAGTGAAGAAGAAAAGTAAGAAAATAAGAGTGATTTCAGTTGTGAAGTTTTGATAAGATTAGAGTTATAAAGAGTAAGTAGTTAGTTTTAAAAGTGAAGTGAAGATGAAAAGTAAGAAAAGAGTGATTTCAGTTGTGAAGTTTTGATAAGATTAGAGTTATAAAGAGTAAGTAGTTAGTTTTAAAAGTGAAGTGAAGATGAAAAGTAAGAAAAGAGTGATTTCAGTTGTGAAGTTTTGATAAGATTAGAGTTATAAAGAGTAAGTAGTTAGTTTTAAAAGTGAAGTGAAGAAGAAAAGTAAGAAAATAAGAGTGATTTCAGTTGTGAAGTTTTGATAAGATTAGAGTTATAAAGAGTAAGTAGTTAGTTTTAAAAGTGAAGTGAAGATGAAAAGTAAGAAAAGAGTGATTTCAGTTGTGAAGTTTTGATAAGATTAGAGTTATAAAGAGTAAGTAGTTAGTTTTAAAAGTGAAGTGAAGATGAAAAGTAAGAAAAGAGTGATTTCAGTTGTGAAGTTTTGATAAGATTAGAGTTATAAAGAGTAAGTAGTTAGTTTTAAAAGTGAAGTGAAGATGAAAAGTAAGAAAAGAGTGATTTCAGTTGTGAAGTTTTGATAAGATTAGAGTTATAAAGAGTAAGTAGTTAGTTTTAAAAGTGAAGTGAAGAAGAAAAGTAAGAAAAGAAGAGTGATTTCAGTTGTGAAGTTTTGATAAGATTAGAGTTATAAAGAGTAAGTAGTTAGTTTTAAAAGTGAAGTGAAGAAGAAAAGTAAGAAAATAAGAGTGATTTCAGTTGTGAAGTTTTGATAAGATTAGAGTTATAAAGAGTAAGTAGTTAGTTTTAAAAGTGAAGTGAAGATGAAAAGTAAGAAAAGAAGAGTGATTTCAGTTGTGAAGTTTTGATAAGATTAGAGTTATAAAGAGTAAGTAGTTAGTTTTAAAAGTGAAGTGAAGAAGAAAAGTAAGAAAATAAGAGTGATTTCAGTTGTGAAGTTTGATAAGATTAGAGTTATAAAGAGTAAGTAGTTAGTTTTAAAAGTGAAGTGAAGATGAAAAGTAAGAAAAGAGTGATTTCAGTTGTGAAGTTTTGATAAGATTAGAGTTATAAAGAGTAAGTAGTTAGTTTTAAAAGTGAAGTGAAGATGAAAAGTAAGAAAAGAGTGATTTCAGTTGTGAAGTTTTGATAAGATTAGAGTTATAAAGAGTAAGTAGTTAGTTTTAAAAGTGAAGTGAAGATGAAAAGTAAGAAAAGAGTGATTTCAGTTGTGAAGTTTTGATAAGATTAGAGTTATAAAGAGTAAGTAGTTAGTTTTAAAAGTGAAGTGAAGATGAAAAGTAAGAAAAGAGTGATTTCAGTTGTGAAGTTTTGATAAGATTAGAGTTATAAAGAGTAAGTAGTTAGTTTTAAAAGTGAAGTGAAGAAGAAAAGTAAGAAAAGAGTGATTTCAGTTGTGAAGTTTTGATAAGATTAGAGTTATAAAGAGTAAGTAGTTAGTTTTTAAAAGTGAAGTGAAGATGAAAAGTAAGAAAAGAAGAGTGATTTCAGTTGTGAAGTTTTGATAAGATTAGAGTTATAAAGAGTAAGTAGTTAGTTTTAAAAGTGAAGTGAAGATGAAAAGTAAGAAAAGAGTGATTTCAGTTGTGAAGTTTTGATAAGATTAGAGTTATAAAGAGTAAGTAGTTAGTTTTAAAAGTGAAGTGAAGATGAAAAGTAAGAAAAGAGTGATTTCAGTTGTGAAGTTTTGATAAGATTAGAGTTATAAAGAGTAAGTAGTTAGTTTTAAAAGTGAAGTGAAGAAGAAAAGTAAGAAAAGAAGAGTGATTTCAGTTGTGAAGTTTTGATAAGATTAGAGTTATAAAGAGTAAGTAGTTAGTTTTAAAAGTGAAGTGAAGATGAAAAGTAAGAAAAGAGTGATTTCAGTTGTGAAGTTTTGATAAGATTAGAGTTATAAAGAGTAAGTAGTTAGTTTTAAAAGTGAAGTGAAGATGAAAAGTAAGAAAAGAGTGATTTCAGTTGTGAAGTTTTGATAAGATTAGAGTTATAAAGAGTAAGTAGTTAGTTTTAAAAGTGAAGTGAAGAAGAAAAGTAAGAAAAGAAGAGTGATTTCAGTTGTGAAGTTTTGATAAGATTAGAGTTATAAAGAGTAAGTAGTTAGTTTTAAAAGTGAAGTGAAGATGAAAAGTAAGAAAATAAGAGTGATTTCAGTTGTGAAGTTTTGATAAGATTAGAGTTATAAAGAGTAAGTAGTTAGTTTTAAAAGTGAAGTGAAGATGAAAAGTAAGAAAAGAGTGATTTCAGTTGTGAAGTTTTGATAAGATTAGAGTTATAAAGAGTAAGTAGTTAGTTTTAAAAGTGAAGTGAAGATGAAAAGTAAGAAAAGAAGAGTGATTTCAGTTGTGAAGTTTTGATAAGATTAGAGTTATAAAGAGTAAGTAGTTAGTTTTAAAAGTGAAGTGAAGAAGAAAAGTAAGAAAAGAGTGATTTCAGTTGTGAAGTTTTGATAAGATTAGAGTTATAAAGAGTAAGTAGTTAGTTTTAAAAGTGAAGTGAAGATGAAAAGTAAGAAAAGAGTGATTTCAGTTGTGAAGTTTTGATAAGATTAGAGTTATAAAGAGTAAGTAGTTAGTTTTAAAAGTGAAGTGAAGATGAAAAGTAAGAAAAGAGTGATTTCAGTTGTGAAGTTTTGATAAGATTAGAGTTATAAAGAGTAAGTAGTTAGTTTTAAAAGTGAAGTGAAGATGAAAAGTAAGAAAAGAAGAGTGATTTCAGTTGTGAAGTTTTGATAAGATTAGAGTTATAAAGAGTAAGTAGTTAGTTTTAAAAGTGAAGTGAAGAAGAAAAGTAAGAAAAGAGTGATTTCAGTTGTGAAGTTTTGATAAGATTAGAGTTATAAAGAGTAAGTAGTTAGTTTTAAAAGTGAAGTGAAGATGAAAAGTAAGAAAAGAAGAGTGATTTCAGTTGTGAAGTTTTGATAAGATTAGAGTTATAAAGAGTAAGTAGTTAGTTTTAAAAGTGAAGTGAAGAAGAAAAGTAAGAAAATAAGAGTGATTTCAGTTGTGAAGTTTTGATAAGATTAGAGTTATAAAGAGTAAGTAGTTAGTTTTAAAAGTGAAGTGAAGAAGAAAAGTAAGAAAATAAGAGTGATTTCAGTTGTGAAGTTTTGATAAGATTAGAGTTATAAAGAGTAAGTAGTTAGTTTTAAAAGTGAAGTGAAGATGAAAAGTAAGAAAAGAGTGATTTCAGTTGTGAAGTTTTGATAAGATTAGAGTTATAAAGAGTAAGTAGTTAGTTTTAAAAGTGAAGTGAAGATGAAAAGTAAGAAAAGAGTGATTTCAGTTGTGAAGTTTTGATAAGATTAGAGTTATAAAGAGTAAGTAGTTAGTTTTAAAAGTGAAGTGAAGATGAAAAGTAAGAAAAGAGTGATTTCAGTTGTGAAGTTTTGATAAGATTAGAGTTATAAAGAGTAAGTAGTTAGTTTTAAAAGTGAAGTGAAGATGAAAAGTAAGAAAAGAGTGATTTCAGTTGTGAAGTTTTGATAAGATTAGAGTTATAAAGAGTAAGTAGTTAGTTTTAAAAGTGAAGTGAAGAAGAAAAGTAAGAAAAGAGTGATTTCAGTTGTGAAGTTTTGATAAGATTAGAGTTATAAAGAGTAAGTAGTTAGTTTTAAAAGTGAAGTGAAGAAGAAAAGTAAGAAAAGAAGAGTGATTTCAGTTGTGAAGTTTTGATAAGATTAGAGTTATAAAGAGTAAGTAGTTAGTTTTAAAAGTGAAGTGAAGATGAAAAGTAAGAAAAGAGTGATTTCAGTTGTGAAGTTTTGATAAGATTAGAGTTATAAAGAGTAAGTAGTTAGTTTTAAAAGTGAAGTGAAGATGAAAAGTAAGAAAAGAGTGATTTCAGTTGTGAAGTTTTGATAAGATTAGAGTTATAAAGAGTAAGTAGTTAGTTTTAAAAGTGAAGTGAAGAAGAAAAGTAAGAAAAGAAGAGTGATTTCAGTTGTGAAGTTTTGATAAGATTAGAGTTATAAAGAGTAAGTAGTTAGTTTTAAAAGTGAAGTGAAGATGAAAAGTAAGAAAATAAGAGTGATTTCAGTTGTGAAGTTTTGATAAGATTAGAGTTATAAAGAGTAAGTAGTTAGTTTTAAAAGTGAAGTGAAGATGAAAAGTAAGAAAAGAAGAGTGATTTCAGTTGTGAAGTTTTGATAAGATTAGAGTTATAAAGAGTAAGTAGTTAGTTTTAAAAGTGAAGTGAAGATGAAAAGTAAGAAAAGAGTGATTTCAGTTGTGAAGTTTTGATAAGATTAGAGTTATAAAGAGTAAGTAGTTAGTTTTAAAAGTGAAGTGAAGAAGAAAAGTAAGAAAATAAGAGTGATTTCAGTTGTGAAGTTTTGATAAGATTAGAGTTATAAAGAGTAAGTAGTTAGTTTTAAAAGTGAAGTGAAGATGAAAAGTAAGAAAAGAGTGATTTCAGTTGTGAAGTTTTGATAAGATTAGAGTTATAAAGAGTAAGTAGTTAGTTTTAAAAGTGAAGTGAAGATGAAAAGTAAGAAAAGAAGAGTGATTTCAGTTGTGAAGTTTTGATAAGATTAGAGTTATAAAGAGTAAGTAGTTAGTTTTAAAAGTGAAGTGAAGAAGAAAAGTAAGAAAAGAGTGATTTCAGTTGTGAAGTTTTGATAAGATTAGAGTTATAAAGAGTAAGTAGTTAGTTTTAAAAGTGAAGTGAAGATGAAAAGTAAGAAAAGAAGAGTGATTTCAGTTGTGAAGTTTTGATAAGATTAGAGTTATAAAGAGTAAGTAGTTAGTTTTAAAAGTGAAGTGAAGAAGAAAAGTAAGAAAATAAGAGTGATTTCAGTTGTGAAGTTTTGATAAGATTAGAGTTATAAAGAGTAAGTAGTTAGTTTTAAAAGTGAAGTGAAGATGAAAAGTAAGAAAAGAAGAGTGATTTCAGTTGTGAAGTTTTGATAAGATTAGAGTTATAAAGAGTAAGTAGTTAGTTTTAAAAGTGAAGTGAAGATGAAAAGTAAGCAAAGAGTGATTTCAGTTGTGAAGTTTTGATAAGATTAGAGTTATAAAGAGTAAGTAGTTAGTTTTAAAAGTGAAGTGAAGATGAAAAGTAAGAAAAGAGTGATTTCAGTTGTGAAGTTTTGATAAGATTAGAGTTATAAAGAGTAAGTAGTTAGTTTTAAAAGTGAAGTGAAGAAGAAAAGTAAGAAAATAAGAGTGATTTCAGTTGTGAAGTTTTGATAAGATTAGAGTTATAAAGAGTAAGTAGTTAGTTTTAAAAGTGAAGTGAAGATGAAAAGTAAGAAAAGAGTGATTTCAGTTGTGAAGTTTTGATAAGATTAGAGTTATAAAGAGTAAGTAGTTAGTTTTAAAAGTGAAGTGAAGATGAAAAGTAAGAAAAGAGTGATTTCAGTTGTGAAGTTTTGATAAGATTAGAGTTATAAAGAGTAAGTAGTTAGTTTTAAAAGTGAAGTGAAGATGAAAAGTAAGAAAAGAGTGATTTCAGTTGTGAAGTTTTGATAAGATTAGAGTTATAAAGAGTAAGTAGTTAGTTTTAAAAGTGAAGTGAAGATGAAAAGTAAGAAAAGAGTGATTTCAGTTGTGAAGTTTTGATAAGATTAGAGTTATAAAGAGTAAGTAGTTAGTTTTAAAAGTGAAGTGAAGATGAAAAGTAAGAAAAGAGTGATTTCAGTTGTGAAGTTTTGATAAGATTAGAGTTATAAAGAGTAAGTAGTTAGTTTTAAAAGTGAAGTGAAGATGAAAAGTAAGAAAAGAGTGATTTCAGTTGTGAAGTTTTGATAAGATTAGAGTTATAAAGAGTAAGTAGTTAGTTTTAAAAGTGAAGTGAAGATGAAAAGTAAGAAAAGAAGAGTGATTTCAGTTGTGAAGTTTTGATAAGATTAGAGTTATAAAGAGTAAGTAGTTAGTTTTAAAAGTGAAGTGAAGATGAAAAGTAAGAAAAGAGTGATTTCAGTTGTGAAGTTTTGATAAGATTAGAGTTATAAAGAGTAAGTAGTTAGTTTTAAAAGTGAAGTGAAGATGAAAAGTAAGAAAAGAGTGATTTCAGTTGTGAAGTTTTGATAAGATTAGAGTTATAAAGAGTAAGTAGTTAGTTTTAAAAGTGAAGTGAAGAAGAAAAGTAAGAAAAGAAGAGTGATTTCAGTTGTGAAGTTTTGATAAGATTAGAGTTATAAAGAGTAAGTAGTTAGTTTTAAAAGTGAAGTGAAGATGAAAAGTAAGAAAAGAGTGATTTCAGTTGTGAAGTTTTGATAAGATTAGAGTTATAAAGAGTAAGTAGTTAGTTTTAAAAGTGAAGTGAAGATGAAAAGTAAGAAAAGAAGAGTGATTTCAGTTGTGAAGTTTTGATAAGATTAGAGTTATAAAGAGTAAGTAGTTAGTTTTAAAAGTGAAGTGAAGAAGAAAAGTAAGAAAAGAAGAGTGATTTCAGTTGTGAAGTTTTGATAAGATTAGAGTTATAAAGAGTAAGTAGTTAGTTTTAAAAGTGAAGTGAAGATGAAAAGTAAGAAAAGAGTGATTTCAGTTGTGAAGTTTTGATAAGATTAGAGTTATAGAGAGTAAGTAGTTTGTTTTAAAAGTGAAGTGAAGATGAAAAGTAAGAAAAGAAGAGTGATTTCAGTTGTGAAGTTTTGATAAGATTAGAGTTATAAAGAGTAAGTAGTTAGTTTTAAAAGTGAAGTGAAGAAGAAAAGTAAGAAAAGAGTGATTTCAGTTGTGAAGTTTTGATAAGATTAGAGTTATAAAGAGTAAGTAGTTAGTTTTAAAAGTGAAGTGAAGATGAAAAGTAAGAAAAGAGTGATTTCAGTTGTGAAGTTTTGATAAGATTAGAGTTATAAAGAGTAAGTAGTTAGTTTTAAAAGTGAAGTGAAGATGAAAAGTAAGAAAAGAGTGATTTCAGTTGTGAAGTTTTGATAAGATTAGAGTTATAAAGAGTAAGTAGTTAGTTTTAAAAGTGAAGTGAAGATGAAAAGTAAGAAAAGAGTGATTTCAGTTGTGAAGTTTTGATAAGATTAGAGTTATAAAGAGTAAGTAGTTAGTTTTAAAAGTGAAGTGAAGATGAAAAGTAAGAAAAGAGTGATTTCAGTTGTGAAGTTTTGATAAGATTAGAGTTATAAAGAGTAAGTAGTTAGTTTTAAAAGTGAAGTGAAGAAGAAAAGTAAGAAAATAAGAGTGATTTCAGTTGTGAAGTTTTGATAAGATTAGAGTTATAAAGAGTAAGTAGTTAGTTTTAAAAGTGAAGTGAAGAAGAAAAGTAAGAAAATAAGAGTGATTTCAGTTGTGAAGTTTTGATAAGATTAGAGTTATAAAGAGTAAGTAGTTAGTTTTAAAAGTGAAGTGAAGATGAAAAGTAAGAAAAGAGTGATTTCAGTTGTGAAGTTTTGATAAGATTAGAGTTATAAAGAGTAAGTAGTTAGTTTTAAAAGTGAAGTGAAGATGAAAAGTAAGAAAAGAAGAGTGATTTCAGTTGTGAAGTTTTGATAAGATTAGAGTTATAAAGAGTAAGTAGTTAGTTTTAAAAGTGAAGTGAAGAAGAAAAGTAAGAAAATAAGAGTGATTTCAGTTGTGAAGTTTTGATAAGATTAGAGTTATAAAGAGTAAGTAGTTAGTTTTAAAAGTGAAGTGAAGAAGAAAAGTAAGAAAAGAAGAGTGATTTCAGTTGTGAAGTTTGATAAGATTAGAGTTATAAAGAGTAAGTAGTTAGTTTTAAAAGTGAAGTGAAGATGAAAAGTAAGAAAAGAAGAGTGATTTCAGTTGTGAAGTTTTGATAAGATTAGAGTTATAGAGAGTAAGTAGTTTGTTTTAAAAGTGAAGTGAAGATGAAAAGTAAGAAAAGAGTGATTTCAGTTGTGAAGTTTTGATAAGATTAGAGTTATAAAGAGTAAGTAGTTAGTTTTAAAAGTGAAGTGAAGATGAAAAGTAAGAAAAGAGTGATTTCAGTTGTGAAGTTTTGATAAGATTAGAGTTATAAAGAGTAAGTAGTTAGTTTTAAAAGTGAAGTGAAGAAGAAAAGTAAGAAAAGAAGAGTGATTTCAGTTGTGAAGTTTTGATAAGATTAGAGTTATAAAGAGTAAGTAGTTAGTTTTAAAAGTGAAGTGAAGATGAAAAGTAAGAAAAGAGTGATTTCAGTTGTGAAGTTTTGATAAGATTAGAGTTATAAAGAGTAAGTAGTTAGTTTTAAAAGTGAAGTGAAGATGAAAAGTAAGAAAAGAAGAGTGATTTCAGTTGTGAAGTTTTGATAAGATTAGAGTTATAAAGAGTAAGTAGTTAGTTTTAAAGTGAAGTGAAGAAGAAAAGTAAGAAAAGAAGAGTGATTTCAGTTGTGAAGTTTTGATAAGATTAGAGTTATAAAGAGTAAGTAGTTAGTTTTAAAAGTGAAGTGAAGATGAAAAGTAAGAAAAGAGTGATTTCAGTGTGAAGTTTTGATAAGATTAGAGTTATAGAGAGTAAGTAGTTAGTTTTAAAAGTGAAGTGAAGAAGAAAAGTAAGAAAAGAAGAGTGATTTCAGTTGTGAAGTTTTGATAAGATTAGAGTTATAAAGAGTAAGTAGTTAGTTTTAAAAGTGAAGTGAAGAAGAAAAGTAAGAAAAGAAGAGTGATTTCAGTTGTGAAGTTTTGATAAGATTAGAGTTATAAAGAGTAAGTAGTTAGTTTTAAAAGTGAAGTGAAGATGAAAAGTAAGAAAAGAGTGATTTCAGTTGTGAAGTTTTTGATAAGATTAGAGTTATAAAGAGTAAGTAGTTAGTTTTAAAAGTGAAGTGAAGATGAAAAGTAAGAAAAGAGTGATTTCAGTTGTGAAGTTTTGATAAGATTAGAGTTATAAAGAGTAAGTAGTTAGTTTTAAAAGTGAAGTGAAGATGAAAAGTAAGAAAAGAAGAGTGATTTCAGTTGTGAAGTTTTGATAAGATTAGAGTTATAAAGAGTAAGTAGTTAGTTTTAAAAGTGAAGTGAAGATGAAAAGTAAGAAAAGAGTGATTTCAGTTGTGAAGTTTTGATAAGATTAGAGTTATAAAGAGTAAGTAGTTAGTTTTAAAAGTGAAGTGAAGATGAAAAGTAAGAAAAGAGTGATTTCAGTTGTGAAGTTTTGATAAGATTAGAGTTATAAAGAGTAAGTAGTTAGTTTTAAAAGTGAAGTGAAGAAGAAAAGTAAGAAAAGAGTGATTTCAGTTGTGAAGTTTTGATAAGATTAGAGTTATAAAGAGTAAGTAGTTAGTTTTAAAAGTGAAGTGAAGAAGAAAAGTAAGAAAAGAAGAGTGATTTCAGTTGTGAAGTTTTTGATAAGATTAGAGTTATAAAGAGTAAGTAGTTAGTTTTAAAAGTGAAGTGAAGAAGAAAAGTAAGAAAAGAAGAGTGATTTCAGTTGTGAAGTTTTGATAAGATTAGAGTTATAAAGAGTAAGTAGTTAGTTTTAAAAGTGAAGTGAAGATGAAAAGTAAGAAAAGAAGAGTGATTTCAGTTGTGAAGTTTTGATAAGATTAGAGTTATAAAGAGTAAGTAGTTAGTTTTAAAAGTGAAGTGAAGAAGAAAAGTAAGAAAAGAAGAGTGATTTCAGTTGTGAAGTTTTGATAAGATTAGAGTTATAAAGAGTAAGTAGTTAGTTTTAAAGTGAAGTGAAGAAGAAAAGTAAGAAAATAAGAGTGATTTCAGTTGTGAAGTTTTGATAAGATTAGAGTTATAAAGAGTAAGTAGTTAGTTTTAAAAGTGAAGTGAAGATGAAAAGTAAGAAAAGAGTGATTTCAGTTGTGAAGTTTTGATAAGATTAGAGTTATAAAGAGTAAGTAGTTAGTTTTAAAAGTGAAGTGAAGATGAAAAGTAAGAAAAGAGTGATTTCAGTTGTGAAGTTTTGATAAGATTAGAGTTATAAAGAGTAAGTAGTTAGTTTTAAAAGTGAAGTGAAGATGAAAAGTAAGAAAAGAGTGATTTCAGTTGTGAAGTTTTGATAAGATTAGAGTTATAAAGAGTAAGTAGTTAGTTTTTAAAAGTGAAGTGAAGATGAAAAGTAAGAAAAGAGTGATTTCAGTTGTGAAGTTTTGATAAGATTAGAGTTATAAAGAGTAAGTAGTTAGTTTTAAAAGTGAAGTGAAGAAGAAAAGTAAGAAAAGAGTGATTTCAGTTGTGAAGTTTTGATAAGATTAGAGTTATAAAGAGTAAGTAGTTAGTTTTAAAAGTGAAGTGAAGATGAAAAGTAAGAAAAGAAGAGTGATTTCAGTTGTGAAGTTTTGATAAGATTAGAGTTATAAAGAGTAAGTAGTTAGTTTTAAAAGTGAAGTGAAGATGAAAAGTAAGAAAAGAGTGATTTCAGTTGTGAAGTTTTGATAAGATTAGAGTTATAAAGAGTAAGTAGTTAGTTTTAAAAGTGAAGTGAAGATGAAAAGTAAGAAAAGAGTGATTTCAGTTGTGAAGTTTTGATAAGATTAGAGTTATAAAGAGTAAGTAGTTAGTTTTAAAAGTGAAGTGAAGAAGAAAAGTAAGAAAAGAAGAGTGATTTCAGTTGTGAAGTTTTGATAAGATTAGAGTTATAAAGAGTAAGTAGTTAGTTTTAAAAGTGAAGTGAAGATGAAAAGTAAGAAAAGAGTGATTTCAGTTGTGAAGTTTTGATAAGATTAGAGTTATAAAGAGTAAGTAGTTAGTTTTAAAAGTGAAGTGAAGATGAAAAGTAAGAAAAGAGTGATTTCAGTTGTGAAGTTTTGATAAGATTAGAGTTATAAAGAGTAAGTAGTTAGTTTTAAAAGTGAAGTGAAGAAGAAAAGTAAGAAAAGAAGAGTGATTTCAGTTGTGAAGTTTTGATAAGATTAGAGTTATAAAGAGTAAGTAGTTAGTTTTAAAAGTGAAGTGAAGATGAAAAGTAAGAAAATAAGAGTGATTTCAGTTGTGAAGTTTTGATAAGATTAGAGTTATAAAGAGTAAGTAGTTAGTTTTAAAAGTGAAGTGAAGAAGAAAAGTAAGAAAAGAGTGATTTCAGTTGTGAAGTTTTGATAAGATTAGAGTTATAAAGAGTAAGTAGTTAGTTTTAAAAGTGAAGTGAAGATGAAAAGTAAGAAAAGAGTGATTTCAGTTGTGAAGTTTTGATAAGATTAGAGTTATAAAGAGTAAGTAGTTAGTTTTAAAAGTGAAGTGAAGATGAAAAGTAAGAAAAGAGTGATTTCAGTTGTGAAGTTTTGATAAGATTAGAGTTATAAAGAGTAAGTAGTTAGTTTTAAAAGTGAAGTCAAGAAGAAAAGTAAGAAAATAAGAGTGATTTCAGTTGTGAAGTTTTGATAAGATTAGAGTTATAAAGAGTAAGTAGTTAGTTTTAAAAGTGAAGTGAAGATGAAAAGTAAGAAAAGAAGAGTGATTTCAGTTGTGAAGTTTTGATAAGATTAGAGTTATAAAGAGTAAGTAGTTAGTTTTAAAAGTGAAGTGAAGAAGAAAAGTAAGAAAAGAGTGATTTCAGTTGTGAAGTTTTGATAAGATTAGAGTTATAAAGAGTAAGTAGTTAGTTTTAAAAGTGAAGTGAAGATGAAAAGTAAGAAAAGAAGAGTGATTTCAGTTGTGAAGTTTTGATAAGATTAGAGTTATAAAGAGTAAGTAGTTAGTTTTAAAAGTGAAGTGAAGATGAAAAGTAAGAAAAGAAGAGTGATTTCAGTTGTGAAGTTTTGATAAGATTAGAGTTATAAAGAGTAAGTAGTTAGTTTTAAAAGTGAAGTGAAGAAGAAAAGTAAGAAAATAAGAGTGATTTCAGTTGTGAAGTTTTGATAAGATTAGAGTTATAAAGAGTAAGTAGTTAGTTTTAAAAGTGAAGTGAAGATGAAAAGTAAGAAAAGAAGAGTGATTTCAGTTGTGAAGTTTTGATAAGATTAGAGTTATAAAGAGTAAGTAGTTAGTTTTAAAAGTGAAGTGAAGATGAAAAGTAAGAAAAGAGTGATTTCAGTTGTGAAGTTTTGATAAGATTAGAGTTATAAAGAGTAAGTAGTTAGTTTTAAAAGTGAAGTGAAGATGAAAAGTAAGAAAAGAGTGATTTCAGTTGTGAAGTTTTGATAAGATTAGAGTTATAAAGAGTAAGTAGTTAGTTTTAAAAGTGAAGTGAAGAAGAAAAGTAAGAAAATAAGAGTGATTTCAGTTGTGAAGTTTTGATAAGATTAGAGTTATAAAGAGTAAGTAGTTAGTTTTAAAAGTGAAGTGAAGATGAAAAGTAAGAAAAGAGTGATTTCAGTTGTGAAGTTTTGATAAGATTAGAGTTATAAAGAGTAAGTAGTTAGTTTTAAAAGTGAAGTGAAGATGAAAAGTAAGAAAAGAGTGATTTCAGTTGTGAAGTTTTGATAAGATTAGAGTTATAAAGAGTAAGTAGTTAGTTTTAAAAGTGAAGTGAAGAAGAAAAGTAAGAAAAGAAGAGTGATTTCAGTTGTGAAGTTTTGATAAGATTAGAGTTATAAAGAGTAAGTAGTTAGTTTTAAAAGTGAAGTGAAGATGAAAAGTAAGAAAAGAGTGATTTCAGTTGTGAAGTTTTGATAAGATTAGAGTTATAAAGAGTAAGTAGTTAGTTTTAAAAGTGAAGTGAAGATGAAAAGTAAGAAAAGAAGAGTGATTTCAGTTGTGAAGTTTTGATAAGATTAGAGTTATAAAGAGTAAGTAGTTAGTTTTAAAAGTGAAGTGAAGATGAAAAGTAAGAAAAGAGTGATTTCAGTTGTGAAGTTTTGATAAGATTAGAGTTATAAAGAGTAAGTAGTTAGTTTTAAAAGTGAAGTGAAGATGAAAAGTAAGAAAAGAGTGATTTCAGTTGTGAAGTTTTGATAAGATTAGAGTTATAAAGAGTAAGTAGTTAGTTTTAAAAGTGAAGTGAAGAAGAAAAGTAAGAAAAGAAGAGTGATTTCAGTTGTGAAGTTTTGATAAGATTAGAGTTATAAAGAGTAAGTAGTTAGTTTTAAAAGTGAAGTGAAGATGAAAAGTAAGAAAAGAGTGATTTCAGTTGTGAAGTTTTGATAAGATTAGAGTTATAAAGAGTAAGTAGTTAGTTTTAAAAGTGAAGTGAAGATGAAAAGTAAGAAAAGAAGAGTGATTTCAGTTGTGAAGTTTTGATAAGATTAGAGTTATAAAGAGTAAGTAGTTAGTTTTAAAAGTGAAGTGAAGATGAAAAGTAAGAAAAGAGTGATTTCAGTTGTGAAGTTTTGATAAGATTAGAGTTATAAAGAGTAAGTAGTTAGTTTTAAAAGTGAAGTGAAGATGAAAAGTAAGAAAAGAAGAGTGATTTCAGTTGTGAAGTTTTGATAAGATTAGAGTTATAAAGAGTAAGTAGTTAGTTTTAAAAGTGAAGTGAAGAAGAAAAGTAAGAAAAGAAGAGTGATTTCAGTTGTGAAGTTTTGATAAGATTAGAGTTATAAAGAGTAAGTAGTTAGTTTTAAAAGTGAAGTGAAGATGAAAAGTAAGAAAAGAGTGATTTCAGTTGTGAAGTTTTGATAAGATTAGAGTTATAAAGAGTAAGTAGTTAGTTTTAAAAGTGAAGTGAAGATGAAAAGTAAGAAAAGAAGAGTGATTTCAGTTGTGAAGTTTTGATAAGATTAGAGTTATAAAGAGTAAGTAGTTAGTTTTAAAAGTGAAGTGAAGAAGAAAAGTAAGAAAAGAAGAGTGATTTCAGTTGTGAAGTTTTGATAAGATTAGAGTTATAAAGAGTAAGTAGTTAGTTTTAAAAGTGAAGTGAAGATGAAAAGTAAGAAAAGAGTGATTTCAGTTGTGAAGTTTTGATAAGATTAGAGTTATAGAGAGTAAGTAGTTTGTTTTAAAAGTGAAGTGAAGATGAAAAGTAAGAAAAGAAGAGTGATTTCAGTTGTGAAGTTTTGATAAGATTAGAGTTATAAAGAGTAAGTAGTTAGTTTTAAAAGTGAAGTGAAGAAGAAAAGTAAGAAAAGAGTGATTTCAGTTGTGAAGTTTTGATAAGATTAGAGTTATAAAGAGTAAGTAGTTAGTTTTAAAAGTGAAGTGAAGATGAAAAGTAAGAAAAGAGTGATTTCAGTTGTGAAGTTTTGATAAGATTAGAGTTATAAAGAGTAAGTAGTTAGTTTTAAAAGTGAAGTGAAGATGAAAAGTAAGAAAAGAGTGATTTCAGTTGTGAAGTTTTGATAAGATTAGAGTTATAAAGAGTAAGTAGTTAGTTTTAAAAGTGAAGTGAAGATGAAAAGTAAGAAAAGAAGAGTGATTTCAGTTGTGAAGTTTTGATAAGATTAGAGTTATAAAGAGTAAGTGGTTAGTTTTAAAAGTGAAGTGAAGATGAAAAGTAAGAAAAGAAGAGTGATTTCAGTTTTTAAGTTTTGATAAGATTAGAGTTATAAAGAGTAAGTGGTTAGTTTTAAAAGTGAAGTGAAGATGAAAAGTAAGAAAAGAAGAGTGATTTCAGTTGTGAAGTTTTGATAAGATTAGAGTTATAAAGAGTAAGTAGTTAGTTTTAAAAGTGAAGTGAAGATGAAAAGTAAGAAAAGAAGAGTGATTTCAGTTGTGAAGTTTTGATAAGATTAGAGTTATAAAGAGTAAGTAGTTAGTTTTAAAAGTGAAGTCAAGAAGAAAAGTAAGAAAATAAGAGTGATTTCAGTTGTGAAGTTTTGATAAGATTAGAGTTATAAAGAGTAAGTAGTTAGTTTTAAAAGTGAAGTGAAGAAGAAAAGTAAGAAAAGAAGAGTGATTTCAGTTGTGAAGTTTTGATAAGATTAGAGTTATAAAGAGTAAGTAGTTAGTTTTAAAAGTGAAGTGAAGATGAAAAGTAAGAAAAGAAGAGTGATTTCAGTTGTGAAGTTTTGATAAGATTAGAGTTATAGAGAGTAAGTAGTTTGTTTTAAAAGTGAAGTGAAGATGAAAAGTAAGAAAAGAGTGATTTCAGTTGTGAAGTTTTGATAAGATTAGAGTTATAAAGAGTAAGTAGTTAGTTTTAAAAGTGAAGTGAAGATGAAAAGTAAGAAAAGAGTGATTTCAGTTGTGAAGTTTTGATAAGATTAGAGTTATAAAGAGTAAGTAGTTAGTTTTAAAAGTGAAGTGAAGATGAAAAGTAAGAAAAGAGTGATTTCAGTTGTGAAGTTTTGATAAGATTAGAGTTATAAAGAGTAAGTAGTTAGTTTTAAAAGTGAAGTGAAGATGAAAAGTAAGAAAAGAAGAGTGATTTCAGTTGTGAAGTTTTGATAAGATTAGAGTTATAAAGAGTAAGTAGTTAGTTTTAAAAGTGAAGTGAAGAAGAAAAGTAAGAAAAGAAGAGTGATTTCAGTTGTGAAGTTTTGATAAGATTAGAGTTATAAAGAGTAAGTAGTTAGTTTTAAAAGTGAAGTGAAGATGAAAAGTAAGAAAAGAGTGATTTCAGTTGTGAAGTTTTGATAAGATTAGAGTTATAAAGAGTAAGTAGTTAGTTTTAAAAGTGAAGTGAAGATGAAAAGTAAGAAAAGAAGAGTGATTTCAGTTGTGAAGTTTTGATAAGATTAGAGTTATAAAGAGTAAGTAGTTAGTTTTAAAAGTGAAGTGAAGAAGAAAAGTAAGAAAAGAAGAGTGATTTCAGTTGTGAAGTTTTGATAAGATTAGAGTTATAAAGAGTAAGTAGTTAGTTTTAAAAGTGAAGTGAAGATGAAAAGTAAGAAAAGAAGAGTGATTTCAGTTGTGAAGTTTTGATAAGATTAGAGTTATAAAGAGTAAGTAGTTAGTTTTAAAAGTGAAGTCAAGAAGAAAAGTAAGAAAATAAGAGTGATTTCAGTTGTGAAGTTTTGATAAGATTAGAGTTATAAAGAGTAAGTAGTTAGTTTTAAAAGTGAAGTGAAGAAGAAAAGTAAGAAAAGAAGAGTGATTTCAGTTGTGAAGTTTTGATAAGATTAGAGTTATAAAGAGTAAGTAGTTAGTTTTAAAAGTGAAGTGAAGATGAAAAGTAAGAAAAGAAGAGTGATTTCAGTTGTGAAGTTTTGATAAGATTAGAGTTATAGAGAGTAAGTAGTTTGTTTTAAAAGTGAAGTGAAGATGAAAAGTAAGAAAAGAGTGATTTCAGTTGTGAAGTTTTGATAAGATTAGAGTTATAAAGAGTAAGTAGTTAGTTTTAAAAGTGAAGTGAAGATGAAAAGTAAGAAAAGAGTGATTTCAGTTGTGAAGTTTTGATAAGATTAGAGTTATAAAGAGTAAGTAGTTAGTTTTAAAAGTGAAGTGAAGATGAAAAGTAAGAAAAGAGTGATTTCAGTTGTGAAGTTTTGATAAGATTAGAGTTATAAAGAGTAAGTAGTTAGTTTTAAAAGTGAAGTGAAGATGAAAAGTAAGAAAAGAAGAGTGATTTCAGTTGTGAAGTTTTGATAAGATTAGAGTTATAAAGAGTAAGTAGTTAGTTTTAAAAGTGAAGTGAAGAAGAAAAGTAAGAAAAGAAGAGTGATTTCAGTTGTGAAGTTTTGATAAGATTAGAGTTATAAAGAGTAAGTAGTTAGTTTTAAAAGTGAAGTGAAGAAGAAAAGTAAGAAAAGAGTGATTTCAGTTGTGAAGTTTTGATAAGATTAGAGTTATAAAGAGTAAGTAGTTAGTTTTAAAAGTGAAGTGAAGATGAAAAGTAAGAAAAGAGTGATTTCAGTTGTGAAGTTTTGATAAGATTAGAGTTATAAAGAGTAAGTAGTTAGTTTTAAAAGTGAAGTGAAGATGAAAAGTAAGAAAAGAGTGATTTCAGTTGTGAAGTTTTGATAAGATTAGAGTTATAAAGAGTAAGTAGTTAGTTTTAAAAGTGAAGTGAAGATGAAAAGTAAGAAAAGAAGAGTGATTTCAGTTGTGAAGTTTTGATAAGATTAGAGTTATAAAGAGTAAGTAGTTAGTTTTAAAAGTGAAGTGAAGATGAAAAGTAAGAAAAGAGTGATTTCAGTTGTGAAGTTTTGATAAGATTAGAGTTATAAAGAGTAAGTAGTTAGTTTTAAAAGTGAAGTGAAGATGAAAAGTAAGAAAAGAGTGATTTCAGTTGTGAAGTTTTGATAAGATTAGAGTTATAAAGAGTAAGTAGTTAGTTTTAAAAGTGAAGTGAAGATGAAAAGTAAGAAAAGAGTGATTTCAGTTGTGAAGTTTTGATAAGATTAGAGTTATAAAGAGTAAGTAGTTAGTTTTAAAAGTGAAGTGAAGATGAAAAGTAAGAAAAGAAGAGTGATTTCAGTTGTGAAGTTTTGATAAGATTAGAGTTATAAAGAGTAAGTAGTTAGTTTTAAAAGTGAAGTGAAGATGAAAAGTAAGAAAAGAAGAGTGATTTCAGTTGTGAAGTTTTGATAAGATTAGAGTTATAAAGAGTAAGTAGTTAGTTTTAAAAGTGAAGTGAAGATGAAAAGTAAGAAAAGAAGAGTGATTTCAGTTGTGAAGTTTTGATAAGATTAGAGTTATAGAGAGTAAGTAGTTTGTTTTAAAAGTGAAGTGAAGATGAAAAGTAAGAAAAGAGTGATTTCAGTTGTGAAGTTTTGATAAGATTAGAGTTATAAAGAGTAAGTAGTTAGTTTTAAAAGTGAAGTGAAGATGAAAAGTAAGAAAAGAGTGATTTCAGTTGTGAAGTTTTGATAAGATTAGAGTTATAAAGAGTAAGTAGTTAGTTTTAAAAGTGAAGTGAAGATGAAAAGTAAGAAAAGAGTGATTTCAGTTGTGAAGTTTTGATAAGATTAGAGTTATAAAGAGTAAGTAGTTAGTTTTAAAAGTGAAGTGAAGATGAAAAGTAAGAAAAGAAGAGTGATTTCAGTTGTGAAGTTTTGATAAGATTAGAGTTATAAAGAGTAAGTAGTTAGTGTTTAAAAGTGAAGTGAAGAAGAAAAGTAAGAAAAGAAGAGTGATTTCAGTTGTGAAGTTTTGATAAGATTAGAGTTATAAAGAGTAAGTAGTTAGTTTTAAAAGTGAAGTGAAGAAGAAAAGTAAGAAAAGAGTGATTTCAGTTGTGAAGTTTTGATAAGATTAGAGTTATAAAGAGTAAGTAGTTAGTTTTAAAAGTGAAGTGAAGATGAAAAGTAAGAAAAGAAGAGTGATTTCAGTTGTGAAGTTTTGATAAGATTAGAGTTATAAAGAGTAAGTAGTTAGTTTTAAAAGTGAAGTGAAGAAGAAAAGTAAGAAAATAAGAGTGATTTCAGTTGTGAAGTTTTGATAAGATTAGAGTTATAAAGAGTAAGTAGTTAGTTTTAAAAGTGAAGTGAAGAAGAAAAGTAAGAAAATAAGAGTGATTTCAGTTGTGAAGTTTTGATAAGATTAGAGTTATAAAGAGTAAGTAGTTAGTTTTAAAAGTGAAGTGAAGATGAAAAGTAAGAAAAGAGTGATTTCAGTTGTGAAGTTTTGATAAGATTAGAGTTATAAAGAGTAAGTAGTTAGTTTTAAAAGTGAAGTGAAGATGAAAAGTAAGAAAAGAAGAGTGATTTCAGTTGTGAAGTTTTGATAAGATTAGAGTTATAAAGAGTAAGTAGTTAGTTTTAAAAGTGAAGTGAAGATGAAAAGTAAGAAAAGAGTGATTTCAGTTGTGAAGTTTTGATAAGATTAGAGTTATAAAGAGTAAGTAGTTAGTTTTAAAAGTGAAGTGAAGATGAAAAGTAAGAAAAGAGTGATTTCAGTGTGAAGTTTTGATAAGATTAGAGTTATAAAGAGTAAGTAGTTAGTTTTAAAAGTGAAGTGAAGAAGAAAAGTAAGAAAATAAGAGTGATTTCAGTTGTGAAGTTTTGATAAGATTAGAGTTATAAAGAGTAAGTAGTTAGTTTTAAAAGTGAAGTGAAGATGAAAAGTAAGAAAAGAGTGATTTCAGTTGTGAAGTTTTGATAAGATTAGAGTTATAGAGAGTAAGTAGTTTGTTTTAAAAGTGAAGTGAAGATGAAAAGTAAGAAAAGAGTGATTTCAGTTGTGAAGTTTTGATAAGATTAGAGTTATAAAGAGTAAGTAGTTAGTTTTAAAAGTGAAGTGAAGATGAAAAGTAAGAAAAGAGTGATTTCAGTTGTGAAGTTTTGATAAGATTAGAGTTATAAAGAGTAAGTAGTTAGTTTTAAAAGTGAAGTGAAGATGAAAAGTAAGAAAAGAGTGATTTCAGTTGTGAAGTTTTGATAAGATTAGAGTTATAAAGAGTAAGTAGTTAGTTTTAAAAGTGAAGTGAAGATGAAAAGTAAGAAAAGAAGAGTGATTTCAGTTGTGAAGTTTTGATAAGATTAGAGTTATAAAGAGTAAGTAGTTAGTTTTAAAAGTGAAGTGAAGATGAAAAGTAAGAAAAGAAGAGTGATTTCAGTTGTGAAGTTTTGATAAGATTAGAGTTATAAAGAGTAAGTAGTTAGTTTTAAAAGTGAAGTGAAGATGAAAAGTAAGAAAAGAGTGATTTCAGTTGTGAAGTTTTGATAAGATTAGAGTTATAAAGAGTAAGTAGTTAGTTTTAAAAGTGAAGTGAAGATGAAAAGTAAGAAAAGAAGAGTGATTTCAGTTGTGAAGTTTTGATAAGATTAGAGTTATAAAGAGTAAGTAGTTAGTTTTAAAAGTGAAGTGAAGAAGAAAAGTAAGAAAAGAAGAGTGATTTCAGTTGTGAAGTTTTGATAAGATTAGAGTTATAAAGAGTAAGTAGTTAGTTTTAAAAGTGAAGTGAAGATGAAAAGTAAGAAAAGAGTGATTTCAGTTGTGAAGTTTTGATAAGATTAGAGTTATAAAGAGTAAGTAGTTAGTTTTAAAAGTGAAGTGAAGATGAAAAGTAAGAAAAGAAGAGTGATTTCAGTTGTGAAGTTTTGATAAGATTAGAGTTATAAAGAGTAAGTAGTTAGTTTTAAAGTGAAGTGAAGAAGAAAAGTAAGAAAAGAAGAGTGATTTCAGTTGTGAAGTTTTGATAAGATTAGAGTTATAAAGAGTAAGTAGTTAGTTTTAAAAGTGAAGTGAAGAAGAAAAGTAAGAAAAGAGTGATTTCAGTTGTGAAGTTTTGATAAGATTAGAGTTATAGAGAGTAAGTAGTTTGTTTTAAAAGTGAAGTGAAGATGAAAAGTAAGAAAAGAAGAGTGATTTCAGTTGTGAAGTTTTGATAAGATTAGAGTTATAAAGAGTAAGTAGTTAGTTTTAAAAGTGAAGTGAAGAAGAAAAGTAAGAAAATAAGAGTGATTTCAGTTGTGAAGTTTTGATAAGATTAGAGTTATAAAGAGTAAGTAGTTAGTTTTAAAAGTGAAGTGAAGAAGAAAAGTAAGAAAATAAGAGTGATTTCAGTTGTGAAGTTTTGATAAGATTAGAGTTATAAAGAGTAAGTAGTTAGTTTTAAAAGTGAAGTGAAGATGAAAAGTAAGAAAAGAGTGATTTCAGTTGTGAAGTTTTGATAAGATTAGAGTTATAAAGAGTAAGTAGTTAGTTTTAAAAGTGAAGTGAAGATGAAAAGTAAGAAAAGAAGAGTGATTTCAGTTGTGAAGTTTTGATAAGATTAGAGTTATAAAGAGTAAGTAGTTAGTTTTAAAAGTGAAGTCAAGAAGAAAAGTAAGAAAATAAGAGTGATTTCAGTTGTGAAGTTTTGATAAGATTAGAGTTATAAAGAGTAAGTAGTTAGTTTTAAAAGTGAAGTGAAGAAGAAAAGTAAGAAAAGAAGAGTGATTTCAGTTGTGAAGTTTTGATAAGATTAGAGTTATAAAGAGTAAGTAGTTAGTTTTAAAAGTGAAGTGAAGATGAAAAGTAAGAAAAGAGTGATTTCAGTTGTGAAGTTTTGATAAGATTAGAGTTATAAAGAGTAAGTAGTTAGTTTTAAAAGTGAAGTGAAGATGAAAAGTAAGAAAAGAGTGATTTCAGTTGTGAAGTTTTGATAAGATTAGAGTTATAAAGAGTAAGTAGTTAGTTTTAAAAGTGAAGTGAAGATGAAAAGTAAGAAAAGAGTGATTTCAGTTGTGAAGTTTTGATAAGATTAGAGTTATAAAGAGTAAGTAGTTAGTTTTAAAAGTGAAGTGAAGATGAAAAGTAAGAAAAGAGTGATTTCAGTTGTGAAGTTTTGATAAGATTAGAGTTATAAAGAGTAAGTAGTTAGTTTTAAAAGTGAAGTGAAGATGAAAAGTAAGAAAAGAAGAGTGATTTCAGTTGTGAAGTTTTGATAAGATTAGAGTTATAAAGAGTAAGTAGTTAGTTTTAAAAGTGAAGTGAAGAAGAAAAGTAAGAAAAGAAGAGTGATTTCAGTTGTGAAGTTTTGATAAGATTAGAGTTATAAAGAGTAAGTAGTTAGTTTTAAAAGTGAAGTGAAGAAGAAAAGTAAGAAAAGAGTGATTTCAGTTGTGAAGTTTTGATAAGATTAGAGTTATAAAGAGTAAGTAGTTAGTTTTAAAAGTGAAGTGAAGATGAAAAGTAAGAAAAGAGTGATTTCAGTTGTGAAGTTTTGATAAGATTAGAGTTATAAAGAGTAAGTAGTTAGTTTTAAAAGTGAAGTGAAGATGAAAAGTAAGAAAAGAGTGATTTCAGTTGTGAAGTTTTGATAAGATTAGAGTTATAAAGAGTAAGTAGTTAGTTTTAAAAGTGAAGTGAAGATGAAAAGTAAGAAAAGAAGAGTGATTTCAGTTGTGAAGTTTTGATAAGATTAGAGTTATAAAGAGTAAGTAGTTAGTTTTAAAAGTGAAGTGAAGAAGAAAAGTAAGAAAAGAAGAGTGATTTCAGTTGTGAAGTTTTGATAAGATTAGAGTTATAAAGAGTAAGTAGTTAGTTTTAAAAGTGAAGTGAAGAAGAAAAGTAAGAAAAGAAGAGTGATTTCAGTTGTGAAGTTTTGATAAGATTAGAGTTATAAAGAGTAAGTAGTTAGTTTTAAAAGTGAAGTGAAGAAGAAAAGTAAGAAAAGAGTGATTTCAGTTGTGAAGTTTTGATAAGATTAGAGTTATAAAGAGTAAGTAGTTAGTTTTAAAAGTGAAGTGAAGAAGAAAAGTAAGAAAAGAGTGATTTCAGTTGTGAAGTTTTGATAAGATTAGAGTTATAAAGAGTAAGTAGTTAGTTTTAAAAGTGAAGTGAAGATGAAAAGTAAGAAAAGAAGAGTGATTTCAGTTGTGAAGTTTTGATAAGATTAGAGTTATAAAGAGTAAGTAGTTAGTTTTAAAAGTGAAGTGAAGAAGAAAAGTAAGAAAAGAAGAGTGATTTCAGTTGTGAAGTTTTGATAAGATTAGAGTTATAAAGAGTAAGTAGTTAGTTTTAAAAGTGAAGTGAAGAAGAAAAGTAAGAAAAGAAGAGTGATTTCAGTTGTGAAGTTTTGATAAGATTAGAGTTATAAAGAGTAAGTAGTTAGTTTTAAAAGTGAAGTGAAGAAGAAAAGTAAGAAAAGAGTGATTTCAGTTGTGAAGTTTTGATAAGATTAGAGTTATAAAGAGTAAGTAGTTAGTTTTAAAAGTGAAGTGAAGATGAAAAGTAAGAAAAGAAGAGTGATTTCAGTTGTGAAGTTTTGATAAGATTAGAGTTATAAAGAGTAAGTAGTTAGTTTTAAAAGTGAAGTGAAGATGAAAAGTAAGAAAAGAAGAGTGATTTCAGTTGTGAAGTTTTGATAAGATTAGAGTTATAAAGAGTAAGTAGTTAGTTTTAAAAGTGAAGTGAAGATGAAAAGTAAGAAAAGAGTGATTTCAGTTGTGAAGTTTTGATAAGATTAGAGTTATAAAGAGTAAGTAGTTAGTTTTAAAAGTGAAGTGAAGATGAAAAGTAAGAAAAGAGTGATTTCAGTTGTGAAGTTTTGATAAGATTAGAGTTATAAAGAGTAAGTAGTTAGTTTTAAAAGTGAAGTGAAGAAGAAAAGTAAGAAAAGAAGAGTGATTTCAGTTGTGAAGTTTTGATAAGATTAGAGTTATAAAGAGTAAGTAGTTAGTTTTAAAAGTGAAGTGAAGATGAAAAGTAAGAAAAGAAGAGTGATTTCAGTTGTGAAGTTTTGATAAGATTAGAGTTATAGAGAGTAAGTAGTTTGTTTTAAAAGTGAAGTGAAGATGAAAAGTAAGAAAAGAGTGATTTCAGTTGTGAAGTTTTGATAAGATTAGAGTTATAAAGAGTAAGTAGTTAGTTTTAAAAGTGAAGTGAAGAAGAAAAGTAAGAAAAGAAGAGTGATTTCAGTTGTGAAGTTTTGATAAGATTAGAGTTATAAAGAGTAAGTAGTTAGTTTTAAAAGTGAAGTAAAGATGAAAAGTAAGAAAAGAGTGATTTCAGTTGCGAAGTTTTGATAAGATTAGAGTTATAAAGAGTAAGTAGTTAGTTTTAAAAGTGAAGTGAAGATGAAAAGTAAGAAAAGAGTGATTTCAGTTGTGAAGTTTTGATAAGATTAGAGTTATAAAGAGTAAGTAGTTAGTTTTAAAAGTGAAGTGAAGATGAAAAGTAAGAAAAGAAGAGTGATTTCAGTTGTGAAGTTTTGATAAGATTAGAGTTATAAAGAGTAAGTAGTTAGTTTTAAAAGTGAAGTGAAGATGAAAAGTAAGAAAAGAGTGATTTCAGTTGTGAAGTTTTGATAAGATTAGAGTTATAAAGAGTAAGTAGTTAGTTTTAAAAGTGAAGTGAAGAAGAAAAGTAAGAAAAGAGTGATTTCAGTTGTGAAGTTTTGATAAGATTAGAGTTATAGAGAGTAAGTAGTTTGTTTTAAAAGTGAAGTGAAGATGAAAAGTAAGAAAAGAGTGATTTCAGTTGTGAAGTTTTGATAAGATTAGAGTTATAAAGAGTAAGTAGTTAGTTTTAAAAGTGAAGTGAAGATGAAAAGTAAGAAAAGAGTGATTTCAGTTGTGAAGTTTTGATAAGATTAGAGTTATAAAGAGTAAGTAGTTAGTTTTAAAAGTGAAGTGAAGATGAAAAGTAAGAAAAGAGTGATTTCAGTTGTGAAGTTTTGATAAGATTAGAGTTATAGAGAGTAAGTAGTTTGTTTTAAAAGTGAAGTGAAGATGAAAAGTAAGAAAAGAAGAGTGATTTCAGTTGTGAAGTTTTGATAAGATTAGAGTTATAAAGAGTAAGTAGTTAGTTTTAAAAGTGAAGTGAAGATGAAAAGTAAGAAAAGAAGAGTGATTTCAGTTGTGAAGTTTTGATAAGATTAGAGTTATAGAGAGTAAGTAGTTTGTTTTAAAAGTGAAGTGAAGATGAAAAGTAAGAAAAGAGTGATTTCAGTTGTGAAGTTTTGATAAGATTAGAGTTATAAAGAGTAAGTAGTTAGTTTTAAAAGTGAAGTGAAGAAGAAAAGTAAGAAAAGAGTGATTTCAGTTGTGAAGTTTTGATAAGATTAGAGTTATAAAGAGTAAGTAGTTAGTTTTAAAAGTGAAGTGAAGATGAAAAGTAAGAAAAGAGTGATTTCAGTTGTGAAGTTTTGATAAGATTAGAGTTATAAAGAGTAAGTAGTTAGTTTTAAAAGTGAAGTGAAGATGAAAAGTAAGAAAAGAGTGATTTCAGTTGTGAAGTTTTGATAAGATTAGAGTTATAAAGAGTAAGTAGTTAGTTTTAAAAGTGAAGTGAAGAAGAAAAGTAAGAAAAGAAGAGTGATTTCAGTTGTGAAGTTTTGATAAGATTAGAGTTATAAAGAGTAAGTAGTTAGTTTTAAAAGTGAAGTGAAGATGAAAAGTAAGAAAAGAAGAGTGATTTCAGTTGTGAAGTTTTGATAAGATTAGAGTTATAGAGAGTAAGTAGTTTGTTTTAAAAGTGAAGTGAAGATGAAAAGTAAGAAAAGAGTGATTTCAGTTGTGAAGTTTTGATAAGATTAGAGTTATAAAGAGTAAGTAGTTAGTTTTAAAAGTGAAGTGAAGAAGAAAAGTAAGAAAAGAAGAGTGATTTCAGTTGTGAAGTTTTGATAAGATTAGAGTTATAAAGAGTAAGTAGTTAGTTTTAAAAGTGAAGTAAAGATGAAAAGTAAGAAAAGAGTGATTTCAGTTGCGAAGTTTTGATAAGATTAGAGTTATAAAGAGTAAGTAGTTAGTTTTAAAAGTGAAGTGAAGATGAAAAGTAAGAAAAGAGTGATTTCAGTTGTGAAGTTTTGATAAGATTAGAGTTATAAAGAGTAAGTAGTTAGTTTTAAAAGTGAAGTGAAGATGAAAAGTAAGAAAAGAGTGATTTCAGTTGTGAAGTTTTGATAAGATTAGAGTTATAAAGAGTAAGTAGTTAGTTTTAAAAGTGAAGTGAAGATGAAAAGTAAGAAAAGAGTGATTTCAGTTGTGAAGTTTTGATAAGATTAGAGTTATAGAGAGTAAGTAGTTTGTTTTAAAAGTGAAGTGAAGATGAAAAGTAAGAAAAGAGTGATTTCAGTTGTGAAGTTTTGATAAGATTAGAGTTATAAAGAGTAAGTAGTTAGTTTTAAAAGTGAAGTGAAGAAGAAAAGTAAGAAAAGAAGAGTGATTTCAGTTGTGAAGTTTTGATAAGATTAGAGTTATAAAGAGTAAGTAGTTAGTTTTAAAAGTGAAGTGAAGAAGAAAAGTAAGAAAAGAGTGATTTCAGTTGTGAAGTTTTGATAAGATTAGAGTTATAAAGAGTAAGTAGTTAGTTTTAAAAGTGAAGTGAAGATGAAAAGTAAGAAAAGAGTGATTTCAGTTGTGAAGTTTTGATAAGATTAGAGTTATAAAGAGTAAGTAGTTAGTTTTAAAAGTGAAGTGAAGATGAAAAGTAAGAAAAGAGTGATTTCAGTTGTGAAGTTTTGATAAGATTAGAGTTATAAAGAGTAAGTAGTTAGTTTTAAAAGTGAAGTGAAGATGAAAAGTAAGAAAAGAAGAGTGATTTCAGTTGTGAAGTTTTGATAAGATTAGAGTTATAAAGAGTAAGTAGTTAGTTTTAAAAGTGAAGTGAAGATGAAAAGTAAGAAAAGAGTGATTTCAGTTGTGAAGTTTTGATAAGATTAGAGTTATAAAGAGTAAGTAGTTAGTTTTAAAAGTGAAGTGAAGATGAAAAGTAAGAAAAGAAGAGTGATTTCAGTTGTGAAGTTTTGATAAGATTAGAGTTATAAAGAGTAAGTAGTTAGTTTTAAAAGTGAAGTGAAGATGAAAAGTAAGAAAAGAGTGATTTCAGTTGTGAAGTTTTGATAAGATTAGAGTTATAAAGAGTAAGTAGTTAGTTTTAAAAGTGAAGTGAAGATGAAAAGTAAGAAAAGAGTGATTTCAGTTGTGAAGTTTGATAAGATTAGAGTTATAAAGAGTAAGTAGTTAGTTTTAAAAGTGAAGTGAAGATGAAAAGTAAGAAAAGAAGAGTGATTTCAGTTGTGAAGTTTTGATAAGATTAGAGTTATAAAGAGTAAGTAGTTAGTTTTAAAAGTGAAGTGAAGATGAAAAGTAAGAAAAGAGTGATTTCAGTTGTGAAGTTTTGATAAGATTAGAGTTATAAAGAGTAAGTAGTTAGTTTTAAAAGTGAAGTGAAGATGAAAAGTAAGAAAAGAGTGATTTCAGTTGTGAAGTTTTGATAAGATTAGAGTTATAAAGAGTAAGTAGTTAGTTTTAAAAGTGAAGTGAAGATGAAAAGTAAGAAAAGAGTGATTTCAGTTGTGAAGTTTTGATAAGATTAGAGTTATAAAGAGTAAGTAGTTAGTTTTAAAAGTGAAGTGAAGATGAAAAGTAAGAAAAGAAGAGTGATTTCAGTTGTGAAGTTTTGATAAGATTAGAGTTATAAAGAGTAAGTAGTTAGTTTTAAAAGTGAAGTGAAGATGAAAAGTAAGAAAAGAAGAGTGATTTCAGTTGTGAAGTTTTGATAAGATTAGAGTTATAGAGAGTAAGTAGTTTGTTTTAAAAGTGAAGTGAAGATGAAAAGTAAGAAAAGAGTGATTTCAGTTGTGAAGTTTTGATAAGATTAGAGTTATAAAGAGTAAGTAGTTAGTTTTAAAAGTGAAGTGAAGAAGAAAAGTAAGAAAAGAAGAGTGATTTCAGTTGTGAAGTTTTGATAAGATTAGAGTTATAAAGAGTAAGTAGTTAGTTTTAAAAGTGAAGTGAAGATGAAAAGTAAGAAAAGAGTGATTTCAGTTGTGAAGTTTTGATAAGATTAGAGTTATAAAGAGTAAGTAGTTAGTTTTAAAAGTGAAGTGAAGAAGAAAAGTAAGAAAAGAAGAGTGATTTCAGTTGTGAAGTTTTGATAAGATTAGAGTTATAAAGAGTAAGTAGTTAGTTTTAAAAGTGAAGTGAAGAAGAAAAGTAAGAAAAGAAGAGTGATTTCAGTTGTGAAGTTTTGATAAGATTAGAGTTATAAAGAGTAAGTAGTTAGTTTTAAAAGTGAAGTGAAGATGAAAAGTAAGAAAAGAGTGATTTCAGTTGTGAAGTTTTGATAAGATTAGAGTTATAAAGAGTAAGTAGTTAGTTTTAAAAGTGAAGTGAAGATGAAAAGTAAGAAAAGAGTGATTTCAGTTGTGAAGTTTTGATAAGATTAGAGTTATAAAGAGTAAGTAGTTAGTTTTAAAAGTGAAGTGAAGATGAAAAGTAAGAAAAGAGTGATTTCAGTTGTGAAGTTTTGATAAGATTAGAGTTATAAAGAGTAAGTAGTTAGTTTTAAAAGTGAAGTGAAGATGAAAAGTAAGAAAAGAGTGATTTCAGTTGTGAAGTTTTGATAAGATTAGAGTTATAAAGAGTAAGTAGTTAGTTTTAAAAGTGAAGTGAAGATGAAAAGTAAGAAAAGAGTGATTTCAGTTGTGAAGTTTTGATAAGATTAGAGTTATAAAGAGTAAGTAGTTAGTTTTAAAAGTGAAGTGAAGATGAAAAGTAAGAAAAGAGTGATTTCAGTTGTGAAGTTTTGATAAGATTAGAGTTATAAAGAGTAAGTAGTTAGTTTTAAAAGTGAAGTGAAGAAGAAAAGTAAGAAATAAGAGTGATTTCAGTTGTGAAGTTTTGATAAGATTAGAGTTATAAAGAGTAAGTAGTTAGTTTTAAAAGTGAAGTGAAGATGAAAAGTAAGAAAAGAGTGATTTCAGTTGTGAAGTTTTGATAAGATTAGAGTTATAAAGAGTAAGTAGTTAGTTTTAAAAGTGAAGTGAAGAAGAAAAGTAAGAAAATAAGAGTGATTTCAGTTGTGAAGTTTTGATAAGATTAGAGTTATAAAGAGTAAGTAGTTAGTTTTAAAAGTGAAGTGAAGATGAAAAGTAAGAAAAGAGTGATTTCAGTTGTGAAGTTTTGATAAGATTAGAGTTATAAAGAGTAAGTAGTTAGTTTTAAAAGTGAAGTGAAGATGAAAAGTAAGAAAAGAGTGATTTCAGTTGTGAAGTTTTGATAAGATTAGAGTTATAAAGAGTAAGTAGTTAGTTTTAAAAGTGAAGTGAAGATGAAAAGTAAGAAAAGAAGAGTGATTTCAGTTGTGAAGTTTTGATAAGATTAGAGTTATAAAGAGTAAGTAGTTAGTTTTAAAAGTGAAGTGAAGATGAAAAGTAAGAAAAGAGTGATTTCAGTTGTGAAGTTTTGATAAGATTAGAGTTATAAAGAGTAAGTAGTTAGTTTTAAAAGTGAAGTGAAGATGAAAAGTAAGAAAAGAGTGATTTCAGTTGTGAAGTTTTGATAAGATTAGAGTTATAAAGAGTAAGTAGTTAGTTTTAAAAGTGAAGTGAAGAAGAAAAGTAAGAAAAGAGTGATTTCAGTTGTGAAGTTTTGATAAGATTAGAGTTATAAAGAGTAAGTAGTTAGTTTTAAAAGTGAAGTGAAGATGAAAAGTAAGAAAAGAAGAGTGATTTCAGTTGTGAAGTTTTGATAAGATTAGAGTTATAAAGAGTAAGTAGTTAGTTTTAAAAGTGAAGTGAAGATGAAAAGTAAGAAAAGAGTGATTTCAGTTGTGAAGTTTTGATAAGATTAGAGTTATAAAGAGTAAGTAGTTAGTTTTAAAAGTGAAGTGAAGATGAAAAGTAAGAAAAGAAGAGTGATTTCAGTTGTGAAGTTTTGATAAGATTAGAGTTATAAAGAGTAAGTAGTTAGTTTTAAAAGTGAAGTGAAGATGAAAAGTAAGAAAAGAAGAGTGATTTCAGTTGTGAAGTTTTGATAAGATTAGAGTTATAAAGAGTAAGTAGTTAGTTTTAAAAGTGAAGTGAAGATGAAAAGTAAGAAAAGAGTGATTTCAGTTGTGAAGTTTTGATAAGATTAGAGTTATAAAGAGTAAGTAGTTAGTTTTAAAAGTGAAGTGAAGAAGAAAAGTAAGAAAAGAAGAGTGATTTCAGTTGTGAAGTTTTGATAAGATTAGAGTTATAAAGAGTAAGTAGTTAGTTTTAAAAGTGAAGTGAAGAAGAAAAGTAAGAAAAGAAGAGTGATTTCAGTTGTGAAGTTTTGATAAGATTAGAGTTATAAAGAGTAAGTAGTTAGTTTTAAAAGTGAAGTGAAGATGAAAAGTAAGAAAAGAGTGATTTCAGTTGTGAAGTTTTGATAAGATTAGAGTTATAAAGAGTAAGTAGTTAGTTTTAAAAGTGAAGTGAAGAAGAAAAGTAAGAAAAGAAGAGTGATTTCAGTTGTGAAGTTTTGATAAGATTAGAGTTATAAAGAGTAAGTAGTTAGTTTTAAAAGTGAAGTGAAGATGAAAAGTAAGAAAAGAGTGATTTCAGTTGTGAAGTTTTGATAAGATTAGAGTTATAAAGAGTAAGTAGTTAGTTTTAAAAGTGAAGTGAAGAAGAAAAGTAAGAAAAGAAGAGTGATTTCAGTTGTGAAGTTTTGATAAGATTAGAGTTATAAAGAGTAAGTAGTTAGTTTTAAAAGTGAAGTGAAGAAGAAAAGTAAGAAAAGAAGAGTGATTTCAGTTGTGAAGTTTTGATAAGATTAGAGTTATAAAGAGTAAGTAGTTAGTTTTAAAAGTGAAGTGAAGTAGAAAAGTAAGAAAAGAAGAGTGATTTCAGTTGTGAAGTTTTGATAAGATTAGAGTTATAAAGAGTAAGTAGTTAGTTTTAAAAGTGAAGTGAAGAAGAAAAGTAAGAAAAGAAGAGTGATTTCAGTTGTGAAGTTTTGATAAGATTAGAGTTATAAAGAGTAAGTAGTTAGTTTTAAAAGTGAAGTGAAGAAGAAAAGTAAGAAAAGAGTGATTTCAGTTGTGAAGTTTTGATAAGATTAGAGTTATAAAGAGTAAGTAGTTAGTTTTAAAAGTGAAGTGAAGATGAAAAGTAAGAAAAGAAGAGTGATTTCAGTTGTGAAGTTTTGATAAGATTAGAGTTATAAAGAGTAAGTAGTTAGTTTT
Organism: Loxodes magnus; assembly: GCA_946699065.1. Taxonomy (NCBI): domain Eukaryota; phylum Ciliophora; class Karyorelictea; order Loxodida; family Loxodidae; genus Loxodes; species Loxodes magnus. Next base: position 699 of record CAMPDV010004202.1, on the reverse strand, counting down.
AAAAGTGAAGTGAAGATGAAAAGTAAGAAAAGAAGAGTGATTTCAGTTGTGAAGTTTTGATAAGATTAGAGTTATAAAGAGTAAGTAGTTAGTTTTAAAAGTGAAGTGAAGATGAAAAGTAAGAAAAGAAGAGTGATTTCAGTTGTGAAGTTTTGATAAGATTAGAGTTATAAAGAGTAAGTAGTTAGTTTTAAAAGTGAAGTGAAGATGAAAAGTAAGAAAAGAAGAGTGATTTCAGTTGTGAAGTTTTGATAAGATTAGAGTTATAAAGAGTAAGTAGTTAGTTTTAAAAGTGAAGTGAAGATGAAAAGTAAGAAAAGAGTGATTTCAGTTGTGAAGTTTTGATAAGATTAGAGTTATAAAGAGTAAGTAGTTAGTTTTAAAAGTGAAGTGAAGATGAAAAGTAAGAAAAGAGTGATTTCAGTTGTGAAGTTTTGATAAGATTAGAGTTATAAAGAGTAAGTAGTTAGTTTTAAAAGTGAAGTGAAGATGAAAAGTAAGAAAAGAAGAGTGATTTCAGTTGTGAAGTTTTGATAAGATTAGAGTTATAAAGAGTAAGTAGTTAGTTTTAAAAGTGAAGTGAAGATGAAAAGTAAGAAAAGAAGAGTGATTTCAGTTGTGAAGTTTTGATAAGATTAGAGTTATAAAGAGTAAGTAGTTAGTTTTAAAAGTGAAGTGAAGATGAAAAGTAAGAAAAGA